>JBCJKH010048211.1:4266-17622 GCA_039877255.1 Loriculus beryllinus | reverse complement strand
GGAAAAAGAAGAAAAGTTTTCTTGTTTTTTTGTCTCCCTAGTGAAGGGGTGGAAGCAAAAGAGGGGCTGTTCTTTCTTCCCCCCCCCCCCCCCCCCCCCCAAGAAGTTCTGATGCATTATGTGTAAATGAAGTGCTTTCATTTAATATCCTTTCCTTTCTTCTGAATCGCTCCTGTGCTGCTGAATGAAACCCAGCTCTCATTTCATTTTTAAGTAGGCGGGTTAAGTGCAGGGAGGTGGTGCCTAAGTCACGTGCCAGCCCCTGCATCGGCCAAAAAACTGGGCAAAATCAATGTGTCCGTAGCAGCAAACTCCTCAGTCACCATCTCAGGAGCTTTTTCCAGCCCTTGCTGCAGGGCTGAACATTAGGAAAAGCCCCATTACCCCACAGCTGCCATCACCTGAAAGTCCCCAGGGCTGCATGAAATAGAGGGATGAGCATCATCTTTACAAGTTTCGGTCTCCTGCAATTGCAAAGGGAAGGCTTTAAAATACAACCCCTTAAAAGCTCAATGCTCGGAAGGGAAATAGAAAGGAAACACTTATATTTACTTGTTTTAAAACTGCCTGTGATCTATTTATTTGTTTTCCTAAGCTGGTCCCATGAGGTGGGGCATAAATCATGGGTTTATTTGAACGCTCAGATTGGGAAATGCATCTTTCTCCTTGGAGCCAGAAAGCAATGGATGCTTAAGGCTTGTAAAATCCCTTAAAATGGACTTCTCCATATAACAGAGTGCTGCTTGTAGGGTCCAGAGCTGAGTCTCGCCATTGCAATTCCTAAAATCAAACCTATCAGGTTCCTTCCCTCCTTTAGCTGATAGGGAAGGGAAATAAATATATAAAGGCTTGAATTAAAATTCTAAGGAAGTCATCCACAATAAATATGCAATATTTTGCCATGAAAGACCATAATATTATTTTTACTTTTCACTCCCAATATGATCAGACTACTTTACATTTTAATAAATGCATAGTTTAGAAGGGGAAAATAGCATTGCTTTGATACAGCAGAGATTATTTGATCAAATAACGTATTAGATCTTTTCAGGACTGCATAATGGAGGGAAAATGTTTGTTCCTTTGCAGTATTTGTCTATCTAATAGGCAATGATTGCAAACAAATAATTATATGCTGGAACAAATGGGGAAAATTAAGGTTATCTGGCACAGAACAGCACCAAAAAAAGTTCTGTAAGATAACAATAAGGCAGGAATGTATAGCAGAGTGGTTTGGAGATAATTGCATGTCAATGGACTGATTGCAGAGCAGGTTGAGAAATTAAGACAGCTGATTGTGTGGCAGAGGAGGAGGTCTCTGTCCTCGCAGTCACACAATGAAAACATCACTCAGTGATAAAAAGGAGTTGTGTGTGCTCTATGGTTTATGTCATCATCTGGCCTTGTGCTCCCAAGGATGCTCAGCCTCTATATAGCTTGTCAGGGACCATCCAGATAGACCTTGACAGGCTTGAGAGGGGGGCACTTGTGAACCTTATAAGGTTCAACAAGGCCAAATGCAAGGTTCTGCCCCTTGGTTGGGTCTGAAGCACAAACACAGGCTGGGCAAAGATTGGGTTAAGAGCACCCCTGAGAAGGATTTGAAGGTGTTGGAGATGAGAACCAACCAAGGATGTATCACCTGGTACTGATGTGTGCTAAGGAGAAAGAGCCTGGACAATCCCACAAGACATAGCCAGCCACCTCTGCACCCCATATGAAATTCCAGAGAGTGAAACACATCCACAGTGTACTGATTCTGCTCATCTTTTCCACCATCCATCCTCCTTTTCCGCATGCTGTTCCCTGCATGGCACAACGCAATTCTGGCTCTGCCTTTGCAGCCTGCATTCCATAATCCACTTAGAATTTGAAGCTTTTTTCTTTTATGTAAGCCTGCCTTTAAACTCTTGATGTAGCTCTTTTTCCATCTGTTTCTGCCTGGGCATCTTTTCTGTGCCCAGCCTAATGACTTACTCTCGCTAGGAAGAGACTGTATATTAATATATTCATTATAATTCTTCTTTCCACCACTTCAGATCTTGTGAGGGATGTAATTGCTAAAGCATATTTTAAGTTCCATCATGATAACCGAGCAAGTTACGGGGGAGGTTAGAATATCACTTTGCTTAGTAGTTTCAATCTCTGAAAGATCCCGATCGCACAGAGAAGGCAAATGCCACCCTTGCAGATTCACTATTAGCATTGTTGTTACTGGTATTATTAAGTTAGTGCCTGGCAGTCCCAATTATGGGCTGAGATCCTCTTGTGCTAGGGGGTTTGTTTCCCATATAACTCCTTTTCCATCCGTTGCAGGTCCTTTATCTCTGGCTAATTCCACACCTCAGAATCTCTTGCATCAGCCACATGTTCCCAAGGAGAGTATTTTCCTTTGCCTATCGCTCTTTCCCCAGAGGACAGTGTTCCCATGCAGATAATGTGCCCTGAGACATTTATTCCACTCCATTGCAGCGGAGTTATAGTCTCTGTGGGTTTAACACCTGCCTAAAATTAATCTTCACTTTGTGTTAGGGAGAGGAAACCGAGGGAACTGGCTTCGCTTTCACCCTCAGAGCAGCTTCCTACAGGTTCAGAGTTAATGGGATATGAACAAGGCAGCACACCTGGTGCAAGGCTTTGCACCACCCCAGTGTTCACCAGGACTTTCTCCTATGCTGACCATTTCCTACTCTTCCTGTGCCATAGGGGCCATGGTCACAGTGGGAACACACCTAAATAATACACTAAATCCCACTGTTGGTGGTTACTCTGTGGAATTAATTTGGAAGCGGGTGGGAGGGAAGGATGCTCCTCTTGGGGTTTACCTCCAGGCTCTAATGCATCCCCTTGACTGCCTTGGTATAGCAAGCATCCCCAGTGCTGACACGGTCGGCTCCACTGCAGAGCTGAGCCTGCCTGGTGCTGCTGAACCCCCATGTTAGTGGATTGATGGCTGAGAGTGCGTTGTACTTATTAAGTGGAACAGACTATTTTCATTAAGAGACATTGACATTATTAAAGCCAGTTAAATGCCTCCTGGAGATGCTGTGCCCAGTGTGTGCTCAGTACAGTGTGTTCTCCAGTTTGGCTGCGACACCCGAAATTCATCCATCAGCCCCAGACTCATTTCAGCCCGTTGTCCCTCTCAGCTGCTGAGTTCCATTTGGCCAGTCCTCCTCCCTCCCTCCTCTTATGCTGTTCCAGGGACTCAGGTGGATTGAGAGCTGGGGACTGAGAGACTTTCATTATTCACGTTGCGTGCACCTGAAAATTGCATTGCCTGCTGGCTTCCAAATTGAGGACATTAAACACAATGCATTAAACCTCCGAAATATGGAAATATCCACAGAGGGCCTCAGATTTAAGATCTTACACAGCAGAGTCCCAGTTCTAGAGACAAGCGAGTTCAGTGAATAGATGGGCATGTTGTTGGTGCAGAGCCAGGGAGGAGAGGGGGAAGCTGGCTGCAGTGGGGTGGAAGGAGGCGAGCCAGATGGGGTCCTGCTTGAAGAGGAGATGCTGCGTGGAATCCTGGCAAAGAGGAAGAGTTGGGCTGGATTAAAATGCGGCAAAAACCAGGCTTCATCCCCTGCCTGGATATATGTTCTGTTGGCTTTTGTGTTGGTCATCACCTTGATGTTGGGAGTTGCTATGAGGAGGGCTGAGCTGTGCAAAGTCTTTGGCTCACCCTATGCATCAGAACTGGGGGTAAGATGCTGAGCTGGGCACTCAAAAAGACACGCTTTCCCCACCCCATTCTGCTTGTGCACCACGTACGTGTGTTCATATGTTGCTTACTCGCCCCTTGTGAACAGTGGAGCTCATTGCTCTGCATGCAGCAAGGCTTTTTGGGCTGAGGAGCTCTAAACACTGTCCTTTTGGCCCTTCTTGGTGCCTAGGAAAGGGTTTCACCATCACTGTGCAATTAAGTGTTGACAATAGGAGGTTGATGCTGGTGTGTAGGTGGGGAAACTGAGGCAGAGCAAGGAAAAACACTCCTTGTCCAAGGTCAAGAGCAGCAGTAACAGATCATGGAGCTAAACCTAGGCACATGGAAATCACATTGGGCTTTATACCCCCACTCATCTGACCCAGTCATCTCAGCATTATTTACTGTTTTACTTTGGCAGTCCAGTATCTCCCCGAAACACTTATTTCTTCATTAAAGACATCAATAACAAAGTAGGATCCTGCCATAAAATGCTCAAACTGCCTTTGAATTTATGTAGGCTGTTTCGCTGCCCACTTGTGATGGATCTTCACAAGTGAAGATTTCACAACCACCACACATGCAGAGCCATATGCAGACCCTTGGGAACGTTTCCCACACCACAGCTTTCTCCAGACTACATTGTACAACAGCGCAGGCATGCAGGTTGGGAAACGAATAAGGTGAAAATACTGACTTTCTACTGGGAATTTAATTAAGCAGGATTTGATTTGGATAATGGATTTCAACTTCTGTGATTAGAAAAGCCCTACGGTGACCAGTAGTGATCAAGACTTTGATTTAAGCTTTCCTCTTGAGAGAGGAGCCCTTGATAATTCAGTAGCCCTTAGCAAGAGGTACCTGTGGCTCAGAAGACGACAGCAGGTTTCAGTAGCACTGTAAGAGGCTCCCCTTGGAAAAATAATAGATAACCTCTGTCTTGTCAGCAAAATCTGCCTGCTTCTTGCTTGACCTCCTCCACAGGGCTCCTGAGCACAGCAGAAAGACACCTCTGCTTCTAAACAGACCCTTTTGGCCAAAGTAAAATCCTTCTGCCCTCAGTGCTTCTGCTTTAAAGAAGCCAAATCTGACTCCCGTTTTTCCTCCTCATATCCAGGTTGTTCCAGTCTTGGGTTTTGTTTTCACTCTGTCTCTGGCTGCCAAGTTTCACCTGCATTAAAGCCAGCCCCGATCAGCGGGTTTCTCATCTCCTGGTTGGAAGAGCATCCTGCTCCCCCACACTGCCCTAGGCTCCCCCATTAATTGAATAGTATGTTTGAACACCAGCCCTGGCAGCTCGCTCCGAGTGGCTGTAAACAGGGAGCTGTACATAAAAGGAGAGACTGCAAACATAAAACTTTACGGTTAATACTAGCAATTAGAGAGGGACATGGGTGTAGTTTGGAGCAAAGGTTCCTGCTCCCTCTCTTTAGAAGGTTTTCTATGTTTACATGGTGCTTTTGGATGCAGAGCTCTTCCTGCTCTCTTTCCGGAGGGTTTTCTCTCTTTGCAGTGTTCCTGGATGCAGATCTCTCGCTGTTCCCTCTCTTAGGAGGGCTGTGCTTTTTTGCAGTGCAGCTGCTCCCTGCCTTGCTGCATGCCCAGCCCTCATTCACAGGCTCACCTGGCTGTATGGGAGCCCGAGCAGGATCTTGGCAGGAGGAGGCAGTGGCAGCAGATGCCGACTGTCACAGGGAGCAGATTCCTCATTAGCTGGAGCGCCACACAGCAGCAGCCCAGCGGTATGGAGTGGGCAGCCAGCATCCCTCGTTCAAGGAATGAAGCTGTTGAGTGCTCATTCTCACTTGCCTGTTTCCATCTGTCCTTATATCCTCCTCCTTTCTACCCTACACCACTGTCCTCGGCTTGTGTAATAGCTACTTGTAACCTGCTCACCTTCCTGGGCTTGAGATATCTGATGTAAACTCATGTAGGGTTGTATATGCCTTACTGCAGCTTCCAAGTACCTAAAGGGAATGGCAAGAAGGCTGGACAGGGGCTTTTGAGAAGGGCTTGGAGGGACAGGACAAGGGAGAATGGCTTTAACCTGTCAGAGAGAAGATTCGGATTAGATATTAGGAAGAAATCCTTTATTATGAGGGTGCTGAGGTTCTGGCACAGGGTGCCCAGAGAAGCTGTGGCTGCCCCATCCCTGGCAGTGTTCAAGGCCAGGTTGGATGAGGTTTAGAGCAACTTGCTCTAGCAGAAGGTGTCCCTGCCTGTGGCAGGGGGTTAGAACTGGGTGTTTCAAGGTCCAACACAAACCACTCTGGTATTCAATGATTCTATGCCGATGAGGGAAGGTTGATTTGTGTCAGCTGAGACTGACACAACCCTCTTCAGACATGGGTTTGAAGAACAGGACAAATTAATTTGTTTTCTTAAAGTGAGCCCATCCATAATCATCAACGCCTCATGCTATTCCCACTGCATCCCTGTTGCAACGATCCCAACTTACGTCTCGAGGATCACCCCTTGCTGCATAGAGAAGGAGATGTGAGCCAAACAGGGATAAATTTCTGCCAGCACCCAACAGAGTGGATCCCTACAGGAAGGGGAGCAGCTTTTTGGGTGGCCAGGGGGGTTTGGCACTGAGCATGTCGTCTGTGGTGTTGTGTTGCTGCAGGCTGGATACTCGAGTGTGAGCCATCGCTCATGGGCTTAAACAAAGTGTAGTACAAGACAATTCAATTAGCTGCGAGCAGGAGTCAATAGTGCGGCACGGCTCGCACCGTGCTTCCGAGCTGGGGGAAATCAGCCTGCTGTGCTGGCACCTGTCAGCCAAAGGCTGATCCAGGTGTGGGAGACAGGGATGCTGAATGCGAAACCTTCTCCTGGAGGTGAAGAGGTGATGCTGGAGCCTGGGTTTCTCCAGGTCATCTCCTAGGATAAAAGAGAGGAAAGGGGAACATTAAAGCTCAAATCTGTATCTGTGATGGAGATAGGAAGGATGGTGGCAGTGGGATTTTCTGGAGAAACAGCTCCACTTTGTCCATCTTGGTTCTGAGCACTGTCTGCTCTTTACAGACCCACTTCTCTTGTCAAACCACTGGAAATACACAAAGATCCTTTGACTCACATCAACATCCTTTGCTCATCCCTGTGTTCTCCTGCATCTCCCCTGAGCATCACTAATGAGTCCCCTCTGATGTACTTGTAATGCTATTCCCGTGCTTCCTGGCGTTTGCTTGTGTTTGACGAAAGACCTCATCATTCCAGATTTGTCTTGCGTGAACTATCACAGGATTAGCGAACTGGAAATCTTTCCGAGTTTTCTTTCAGAAGCTGGTCCCTCGGGAGCAGCACTTTAGTAAGTGATTTTTCTGTTCTAGCCCAAGGATTGGAGCTGCATCCAGTAGCCAAATTGAATTCATTCGGGCAGGGTTAAGAACCATTTGATACAGCTTTAGATTAGGGGAAGGCAACCATATATATTCCATGTTCTACACTAACTGCTGCACAGTTACCAGGGATGGGTCAGCATAGTGCCTATTGTCTGCTCCCCAGTGATCCCACTGTTACAAATGGATGTTTTTAAACAAGGGAATGGATCCTAAATCTTTCCCTGCTGAAAGGTAATGAAATAAGACAGAACCATAGACAATGGCTTGACACTTAATAAAAGGTTGGTGTGGCTCTTTGAGTGGTTGTGGGCAGCCAGTGGAGCTTTCCACTCAGGTGAAGGGGTCTGTTTGCAATTCTCCTGTTGGCTTGAGCTCTTTTCAATGCAGGACTGAGCAGGACCTTTATAGAACTGTGTTGCTGTGGTTGACAGTGTGGGACTGAGCACCACTGCTGTGTTGCTGCAGTAACAGAGTGGTGTTTGGGATCCTTCCTACAATACACTCACCTTCCTGGGCTTGCACATAGGTGAGATAAACTAACATAGGTTTGTGTACACCGATGAGGGAAGGCTGCTTTGTGTCAGCCGAGGATAAAGACATGGGTTTGAAGAGTAGGACAAATGAGTTTCCCTGTTTTGCTAAAGTGAGCCCATCCATAATCGTTGTGATGCCTGAAATGCTCATGTGCAATCACCATCTGCTCTCTGCTGGAATGATCTCAAGAGTGGTGTCCCCTGAGGCTGGAGCCCATCTCCTGTGCCCTAGGCTTGTTGTAGGGAAAAAAGAAAAAGAAATTGCTCTGCAAAAGGCTATAGCTCAGGCTGGGAGACACATGTGGAGGTACAAGGGTCTGGTTGTCTTCAGGGGAGCACCCAATGCATCCATTCACAGCTATTGAAAGCAAGAGGAGAAATCTCTCTCCTCAGAGCAGGAGAGCTTAAGTACAGCAGTGCCCTGTGCCCAAGCCACAGTGAGCCTGGCTGATGAAATGGACTTTAAAAAAAAGGCAAGTTATATTTAGGATAATCGGAAGTCCCCTTTGAAAGATCGTAAGGCAAAGGACAGTCAAGGCCCATAAAATTCTATACTCATCCACAAATCTTGCCAATACTCAAGAGCATCAGTCCTGTGATCATAGAATGGTGTGTGTTAGAAGGGCCCTTAAAGACCATCGAGTTCCAGCCCCCTTGCCACGGGCAGGGAATGAATGATGTGCACTGCTTCCAAAGGCCCCAGGCTCCTGGAGTCACAACATGAAATGCGGAGCTTTTCTTGCCTTTGACTGTTTAGTCTTTACTGTAGCAGGGAAAATTTGGAAAACATAACCTTTACATCCTGCAGAGCCAGTGAGTGAATAAATAGGACATATTTCTATTTCTGGGAAATCTCACGGTTCCTTTTCCTGAAAGCACCTCAGTCTCTTGTGCCTTTTTTGACTGTTATGGATGGAGTTGTGTAATAATGACAGAGTTTAGACCTTGTGCACCCTCTGAGCTGCTTCTTACCTGCTAGAAATGAGACAAACAAGAACTAGGGGAAGAAAAAGAAGCCTTGAGATCTAGTAGATCACAGGATGAGGTCCTCACCTAGGAGAGAAGGGAACCAGCACAGACTGAGAATGCTTGAACTGAAGTCTTGTGTCACACAAAGAGAGCTCTTCAAAGGCAGAGGAGTCCCCTTCAGCTTGTGGTGGCAGAAATAGCTCTAGAAATGATGTTCAGTGTCAATTCCCACTCCACGTTGGCTGTAGGATGTTTGTCAAGGCTACCTGGGGCAGTGTTGTTAGCCAGAGTCCACCCAACCTGTGGTTGGGTGAAGGCAGCATCAAGAGATGTCTCTGCTTTGTCCCCAGACAAAAGGGGCAGGTCATCACCACAGGGGATGATGTGGCCTTTAAGCACTGCTTTACCTGTCTTCTGTTAGTAAAAGCCTTCCTCCTCCTCATCTCCTGTGTTCAACTGCCACTGTGACATCTAGGGTTTCTTTGGTGCTTTCTCTGTGACAGGCATCACCTTACAGGCTTTGAAGCCTCCTCCCAAGGAACTCTGGCATCTGTTTTCCTGGCTGTAAACCCGTTTCTCCCTATTTCCCCCTTGTGTTAAAATGCGCAGTCTTCTTCTCATTTGAATCAGGGAAAAAGCCTTCTCCCTGTTCACACCACCTCAGAAAATCCCTCTGTCATCACTGCTTAGTTTGTTTATTTAACAAAACAGTCCAAAACTACAAAGGGCTTGTATTTATTTTGGTTAGAAATGAGTGCAATCCAGGTAGAAATGTTTTAGCTTGGGGGATCTTCCAACCTCAAAAGAAAAAACAGAGGGGGAAGCACAAAGGAAACAAAGCTCAACTAACACAGTGCTGTGAATCCCGCTGAACTGGGAATTAAACACTGTTCCCTTTCAGTAATTTCCCCCAAGAAGAGCAGCCACTGTGAACAGTTTTGACAAATGTGTTTATGTTATTTGATGGAAACCTTCTAGGCAGTACTAAAATATAATACTGAGGGGTAAGATGGGGAGAGGAAGCTGCACATTTTTCTGTCCTGAGAGCAAATAGCACGCGTTAGGATTTACATGGATTCAGGGCTTATTGGACAGCCACAAGTCTTTAATTTAGGGTATTTGATGGCTCTGTACCCAGTAGTGGAAATGTGAGGGAGAGCATTTCCCTGTTGACATCTGCATAGACTGCAGCTATAAATTCAGCATGAGACATTGCAGCCATCACTATGATACCCTAAAGGGATGGCTGGGCACAGAGATGGAGAGGGATTTCTCACCAGGCAGAGCCATGTGCTCCTCACTCACCCCTCCCAGAGCCAACCTGGGACAAAGACCCAGGAAAAGAAACCCCATTTTCGCTCCTCTGCAGAATACATCCTTTATTCCAGGGTCCCAATTTCACATCATTTGGAGAAGGAGGCAGGCTTTGGTGCTGACTCTGGATATCTCCCTAGGCTGGCTTCAGAGGAGGCTGTGTCATCCTCAACCTTTCAAGGAACCCACAAGGGCTTAATTAAAAACTAAACTCGAGCACCGTTATTCAGATGAGGCTGTCTGCTCCTCTGCTGACGGCGGCTCAAACTTGTCACTTCACTAGTGCTGCAGCTCCATGCGGGAAGGTAGGAAATTCAGCTGAGAGACAAGCCCCTGGCTGGTGTGGGCTGAACCCTCCTGCCACAATCCTCATGCTGGTGAGAGTGGTTTGGGGGTGACAGCAGCATTTCTGTCAGGGCAGGGAGCAATCAATCAATGAGACTTCATTAAAAGAGGCACTGAAGGCACTTTCTTAACAGAGCCAGTCTGCAGAGGTGCTACAACCTGATTCCAGTCACTAGGAATACAGTCACATTGCTTTGGTCAGAAGCCTCTTGTTTTCAGCTTCATTCTGGGTATTTACGTGCTTGGAAGGAAAATGTAATATTAACTATTGCTTCCCATCACTGAGAAGTCAGCAGTGACATAAAAAGGAGCAACTATAGAGATAGATGGTTTGGGGGGGATGTGAGAGACCCAGAGGAATGTGAAGTCTGAGAATGGCTTAAAAGCAGGATGGAAAATACAGAACATCAGTGCAGAAATGTTTTGTGATTCCCAGTAAAGCATAAACCAGGCACTGAAAAAGGGGCATATCTCTGAAATATGATTATTCCTGCATGTATGGCTCTAGCAGACATGTGTGTAGAGGGTGCTAGGTGTGTTCATGGAGGTGCCATGCCTGTATGATACAGGCAATGTCACGTGTGCTCATCCAGATAGATGGTAACCTGTTGGCAAGTAGGAGAAGCTTCCATTATGTGGAAAATGTGGTCATTGCCTGTCTGCTGGAAGAGAGGAAGCAGTTTAGGGACCATGATCTCAATGGTAGCTGTGAAATTCTGTGATTCTATGAGAAGAGCCATCCAGTACCATCTCCTGGTGAACAGGATGGACAGCCAGAGTAGGAACATCAGCAATCTTCCCATGGTGGATCCTGCCCAGGGGATGCCCCTCCAGCCTGTTGTTACTGCATCTCTTTCCAAGGAGATCCCAGCTGCTCTCCACACTTCATCTGTAGCCTTCAAACAGTCACTGTGAGAGGAAGGGAATTTGTGGGTTTTCATTTCATTCCCCCCCAAAAGTCTTTATGTAGCGGTGTTATTCGGGGGGGGGGGAGGGTGGTTTACTGCAGAGGAGCAAGGGAGCAAAGGGCTGGAAGGGTCCAGAAAGGACCAGAAGGTGCCCAGTAGGTCTGAGGTGCTCATTAGTCTCAGATGCTACCACTCAGCTAATCAGAGCTTTGAAGTAGCTCCTCCTGCCATTCCCCTCTGCTTTGTTGAGGGGGAAGTTGCTTGAGGTGCCTGTGGTGTTGTTGGAGGCAGGAAGCAATGATAGGTACCATGGCAAAGAAACAAGATGACTGCTGCAATGGGAAATCCAATGTCTACGCAATGGAGGACAGGTACTGCTTTTCTGCACAATACTCTGTGGGGATAGTGAGTTTCCTTCCTTTAAAAGTCCTCGGGCAGAGGTATTAATGTGTATTTTGCTGTTCAAGTCATGCGGTCTCTGGTTTCCACAGTTCTGAGGAGTGGTGGCTGCTGTGATGCTGCCTTTTGGCTGTCCTTCCTCAGGGGGTGTTGCTTGATGCAGAGGCCTGACAGTGGCAATATCTCTCTTAACTAAGCATTTCTTTTTGTAGTGTATTGCTGAAGCTGCAGTGGAAGTGGTTTAGGGCTGTTTGAGGTTGGTTTTGGAGTCTGGGGGTTTTTTTGCTGCTTGAAGGTGTTGCCTCTGGTTTTCCTGACCTCTTAGCAGTGTTTGCTTAGGAGTTTGCCCTCCTGAGATTTTATGTGCTCAAAGGGTGTTTACAAGAAAGCTGGAGAGAGACTTTTCACACAGGCATGTAGTGGCAAGACAAGGGGGAATGGCTTTAACCTGCCTGAGGGGAGACTGAGATGAGCTCTTAGGTAGAAGCTCTTCCCTGTGAGGGTGCTGATGCACTGCCACAGGGTGCCCAGAGAAGCTGTGGCTGCTCCATCCCTGGCACTACTGGACCTCTCCTGGTTGCACAGAGGAGGGTTAAGGGCACTGCATGTGCGTGTGAGCACAGCTGAGAGCAGACAGTGGGTGCTGCTTCCCATAGGCATGAGCACACCACACTTCAGTTGCTGTGCAAGGTCTCCCAATCACAGGCTGATGGTGATAGCCTGGAAACCTTTCCCTGCGCACGGTGGGAGCTGGTGAGGGCTGTCTGATACCTTTCTTTCTCTCTTCTTGCACAGCGCTTGTATCTGAGTCTTCATTTTTCCTGGGCTAGGACATTTGCAACTTGTGAGTAGTCGTACAACAGTAATTACACTCTCCATCGCTTTCACATCAAGAAATAAATGGAAGAAAATCACATCTTGAAGTACCAGCACTGACCTTCATTTCAGAAGGTTAGTTACAGTCAGCTGGGCTATAATCTAGCCCCAAATTTGCCCGAGACCTTGTTGTTCCCTCGAGATTATCACGTGCTGAAGCATGGAGCACCTGCTTGTGAGGCTGTCGGAGGAAGTGCAAAGCCATCTACCCCAGATCACCTGCCTTTGAGCTTCACTCTGGTAGTGGCTTAGAAAGCAGGAATCATAGAATGGGTTAGGTTGGAAGGGACCTTGAAGCTCATCCAGTTCCAACCCCCTGCTGTGGGGAGGGATACCTTCCACTAGGCTGCTCAAAGTGCTGTCCAACCTGGTCTTGAATGGTACTGAGGAAGGTATCAAGGTTCCTTTGAGGTCAGGCATTTAAAGGTGGTTCTGGGACTTCAGAAGTCCTGGATCATAATATCTTTATTCTTCCTCTAGACTTGCACTATGCCTCCTGCATGGTGTCTTGTGTTTGAAAGTGAGGGGACACAAGAGGTGGCAGTAAGAATTCTTTTCAGCTATTTCATTTAAGTTGTAATCATTCCTAATCTAAATGTGCAGGGACTGTATTACATAGCCTAATCAGTCACATCTATTGTACTGTGTTTTCAGTTTAGTGAGAAGTAAAAACCATTCAGGAGACAGAAATTTGTTATATGAGCACCTCTGAGGCCGTGAACCTTTTTTAATGGATAGAACAGCAATGGTATCTTAGGGTCAGGATGTATCCCTGGGACAGAGAGGTAGGAATATCTGGTCTATGGAGAAATGACTTGCTCTAAGTTTAGATGGAGGATGTGGGCAGCCTTCTGACCTTGCTGCTGGCAGAGGTGGCAATATGGTCCCCTGTGGGGTACCACACAACCAGGATCCATTCATCAGCATGTGAAGTAAGGAAACTGGGTTATCCTAGCAGG
>JBCJKH010048210.1:55916-77128 GCA_039877255.1 Loriculus beryllinus | reverse complement strand
GCTGAGGCGCTGGCACAGGGTGCCCAGAGAAGCTGTGGCTGCCCCATCTCTGGCAGTGTTCAAGGCCAGGTTGGACAGGGCTTGGAGCAACCTGCTCTAGTGGAAGGTGTCCTGCTCATGATAGAGGGTTGGAACTGGGTGAGCTTTAAGGCCCTTTCCAACACAAACCATTTTGACTCTATGGCTATATAACTGTATATAGGATATCAGGGTATGTTATCCCTTTTCTTGACTTTTGCATAGGTGTCTGAATCCAGCAGGCTTGTGTTGTGAGTTATCACAATGTGAGCTCTGACCTATGTGTGCGTGCGTGTAGCTGTTGTATGTGGATCCCTTCATAAGAGGCACCAGGTGGCATGTGGATCCACTCTGTGATGCTTGGGTACAGAGTGAGGCTGATTTCGAAAAGAAACAAGCTATATGTGTCATTACAGCAGCAAGATAATTCTACAATGAGATATTTGCATTCTCCAGTGCCATCCATACTAGACCTATGTGAAAATATTCCTCACAAACATTTTTTTTTCCTTCCTTCCGGGAAAAAATGTAGGTTTGTTCTGAACTGATTCCAAACTGTGTTTCTCCCCTTAGGGTGCCTCACTTTCACAGATTGCCTTTCAACACCCCCATCTCTACCCTGTGCTAGGTACAACTGAAGTCCTATAAACCCATAAGGCGATGCAGGGAGTTTTGTCTGATCAATTTAAGGCAGCACCCTGTGTGAGTCCTGTATCTCAGTGTGTTACTGGCACCGTAATCAGGTCAGGAGGCAATTCTTGTAAGCAGCTGAGTTAGAGGGACTTTTAGTTTCTTGAAACAATTTAAAATAGAACATGCTACTTCTGGAAAACTAAATACTTTGATTTTTTGAGATCATAAAACCCATTTTTGATTAAAAATGTCACTGTTCTGACTTGGCGTTTCCATCCCATGGAAAGAAAAGAAATTTCAATCTTTTATCACCTGCTTACAATGAAAAAAATCTTCAGGTTTCCCAAGAGATAAAAAACTCTTAATCTCACTAAATTTTCCTCTATGCTATACAGTAACTCCCATAAAATTACCTACAGAACAGTGTTTTCCCTACAGAACAGTGTTTTCTTTCCCCATTTCGAACAAAAAAGGCTGCTGTATTTCATTTCTCTTGATTTGAACTGGGCAGCTCTGTGCTCTAAAGCATTGGAAGCTCGAAAGTCAAATCCAAGTGAAAGCAATGTTGTCTTCTGTAGAGCATTACCCACCCACATAACCACATCACTGGTGGGGCAAACACCTACTGCTGGCTGTGAGGACATCTCTAACTTTGCCAACATCAAACCTGTCATGTGAAGGGAGGTAGACATAGTTCAACCAGCAGTTAGGGAGCTTGAGCAAAGGTATGAGACCCTTCTGCTGATTCTCTTGCACCCTGAAATTATTATGCCAAGTGTGACTTATTGTATTTTTGGCCACATGTACAATAATGCAGGCCACATCTTAAAGCTGGACAGCCAGAGCTGAAGTACAGTAGTGTAAGGAAGAAGAATGACTCTCTAAAATGAGAGAAGAGACTGCAACTGTGAGACACTTCCTACTCCCATGGCTAAAAGACAAATGATTTCAAGAAGAAGCTTTCTCTCAGATTATCTGCCATGATAAACACTTTTCAGCAAAAAGGTAATGAGAAAAAGCAGTGCCTAACCCCAGGGGAAAAGAGAGAGACAACAGAGATTGCATCGTGCTATCGGTATGCCACCAAATCAGCAATTGATGCTAACGACAAATGGACATGGGAGATAAAATCACTGCCATGCGTTGAAGCCTGTGCCTACCTCTGATGCAGACCTGGAGCTCAGCTTTCTCTTTACACCCTAACAACGTCTGTGCAGCTTATCTCTCCCAGTAAAATGCTATTGAGCAGAGCTTCATGCGAGTGCTGCGTGGGGTGTGTGTGTGAACAGGTCTGTGTGTGGGAGAACATTTGTGTGCTTGCCTGTGAGGGTATGAGCGCTCCACAAGCATCTCTGTACCTGTGGGAGGCACAGAACTGGGGTGTATCCACCCCTTCGCAGCTGCTGCTAAGAGTTAATAGGATTAGTCCGAGGTTTTAAAAGAGCTGCTGTTAAAGGCTTTCTGTGTTAGCTGAACATGTGGGTTACACATGGCACCTCGCCTTGCCTCATAGGGCGTTTGACGGAAGAAATCAGAATGACCACGTGTCTTGAGAAGCTGCTGCAGGGTATTATCTTCACCACAGACGATATTATTCCCGCAAGGGAAGCGACCAGGGGGAACAGGAATTGGATATTGAGGTCACGGAAGGAAACAGCATGAGGCATCACTTACATGCTGGGAGCAAATATTGAGGGATACTAGGGGTTGGCTCATGAGGTTTTAAAGTATTGCTCTGAAACCACCACACGTCATCTGTGCCTGGCAGGGACAGAGAGAAGGGAGGGTTGTGAGAATTAGAGGACAGTCACGGGCACATTATGCCTGTTGTCCTGTAAGTCAAAGTTTCCAGAAGAATTATGGGAATGACTGGGCCACCCGAGTAGATGTTGTACAGGGGCTGGCATGGTGCAGAGGGACAGCCAGGGCTGTTTCTCAGGATGTTTTCTGTGCAAGGTGCATCCTACCACAATGCCTGAGTATCCTGGAAGGGTTTCTCATGGTGAGCAGGGTGCAAGAGCAGTAGCCGTGATGCAAGGGGTGGAAAGACTGAGCGCAGCAGCCTTTCTTCTGCAAGCATGCAGCATGAGATCTTGGAGAGGCAGGGTAAAGAAGACAGATGCACTAGGGGAAAGAGTGATAAGAAAAACCAGCTGCAAAAATACTCCATAGTGTTTAATGTGTAAGAGCAGGGGTATGGATGTTTTCAGGTGCTTTGGACTCTCAGTACAGCCTGCTGCATAGCAGGAGAATGACATGAGTGGGCAAAATCAGCCTTCAAGCAGTGCTTGTACTGTGCCAGGGCCCTAGTCCTGCTTTGTCTGCCTTGCAGTTTCTGTCAGGTCTGTACAGCCAAAGCCTGGGTACAGGCATGCATTCTGCGTGCAGCACTGCCCATCTCCCCTGGTACACTGTCTGGGGTGGACAAGGTATTGCAAAGGTAGAGCCACTGCACTCTGAAGCTACTGTATGCCAAATTGCTGTGCCAGGTCCATCCAGCCTGCCCTGCCCCAGGCCAAGCAGTAACTTACTGCTGTTTGTATCCTGCACTGCTGCAGAGACTGAATGAATCCTTGTTTCTGCTGGCTAGCAAATGTCTCGCTGGGGGATTGTCACAGACAGCACTAGGGAAATAAAATAAAGCTTTCTTCCAGACCTTTTCCTGGCTCAGAAAAGTTCAGGAGGTTTCAAAACATCTTTCTCCTTGCAGGAACCCTGAATCTCCCAACCAAGCTAGCACTGGGTGGACACAAAGCCATAAATCAGTCTCTGGCTCCTTTTGAAAGCACTGTGGAGCTTTTTTACATCCCTGAATTTCTATTTTGTGATAAGATCGAGGCGGGCTTTGCACGGTGAGCCTGCATAATGCTGTGGAAGGGCAGGATACACTCAAGCATGCTCCAAAAGAACGCCCCTGAGATGTTCCAATTCAGCAGACCACAACCAACTCAAGGTTTGTTCGCTAATTAGATATGTGGAGTGCTTTTGGGGGACAAACACACCCTGCAGCAGCTGTGAGCTGTTTCCTCCTCCCTTTGCTTTTGCCTAGCTGACTCCATTTAGCCCCTGCTTAGGTTATGAACTGATCCAAACTGCACCTGTCTCTCCTCCTTGTGCACCCTTTCATCCTCCTTCTGAAGCACTTATAGCTGCAGGCACACCAGCAAATGAAGAGGTGTGCCTTTCCAAGGCACAAGGGTGCGCGTGTATGGACCTTGGATGGACAAGGTGTGAGGATTTTCAGTAATTCTTGCCCCTTGTGCTGCCTTCTCTGCCATCCTGCATCATCTGTTATTAGGATTATGTGGAAGAAAACAAGATGTAGGTTGAGAGTCAGACTGTACTGTTCACCCTGTGAAGACAAACCTGGACCTTCATAAGACAGGTTTGTTTTTAAGCTAGGCAACCTAGAAAGGAACATGTGAAGCACTATGTTTAAATAGTGTTTGTTAAACCAGCCCTCTGACAATGCTCTACCCAACCTCAGCCCTTCCTACAGCTCACCAAGGTCTCCATTTATCTTTTTCCCTTATCCACTGCATTTGTGTGTGTTACTGATCAGTGCAGTTTCACAGGCCTGCTAAGGACTGCTTCGTACGACCTCCCTGCGTGGAGTTCAGGGATCACTGCTCCAAAATGCACCCACACCATGAACTCAGCTTTTCTTTTCAGCTTGATGCAAACCTCTAATTGCTGCAAACATCTAGAGTTTGGCAGCAAACTGTTGTGAATGTGAGCAGAGCGGTACCCTTAGCTTAACAAAGCAAAAGTAGAAGAAACAGACATGTAAGAAAATAGAGGGAT
The DNA here is from genome assembly GCA_039877255.1 of Loriculus beryllinus. Classification (NCBI taxonomy): domain Eukaryota; kingdom Metazoa; phylum Chordata; class Aves; order Psittaciformes; family Psittacidae; genus Loriculus; species Loriculus beryllinus. The sequence continues at coordinate 72,673 of JBCJKH010048210.1, read as the reverse complement.
GTGTATATATATATATATGTATATGAACACATGGTCCTAGCCACAAAAAGTTTCTGAAATGGCTGCACTGACCCAGCTGGTGTGGGTTTAGATCTATAATTGCAGTGTTTCTCATGACAATTCCTCTTTCCAAAAGCTTCCTGGCAGAGACAACTTATCTGGCATGAACAACAGTGTGAAATGAAGATAAATGAAGAATGTGGGCCCGAGAATCCCTAGAAGTAAGCTGGTTTGATCTTATTCAGATGAAAGTTTTCAGGTACTGTTTTGTACTGTTTTTTCCTCTTCTGTAACTAGAAAAGCAGCAATGTAAGTAGCAGCTGAAGTAATCAGTGGAGGGAAAATGTTGCCATACAGTTTGTATGTCATCTTAGGCTTTAAGTGAGCCCAGCTCATGTCCTGCTTCTCCTGTAGACTGCTGTATAGGGGCCTTGAAAAACAAATATCCCATGTCTTCATCTCATAGTCTCAATTTAAGCATATTTTGACCTGTGGCTTGGAGTATGTGTGCTGTTCTGGCCAGTACTAAAGAAGTAGCTATAGCCTGGTGTCTCCTTTCTGAGTGTGGCATTAGCACAAAGCATGGCTTTGTGGAAGTCCAACTACTTCTGAAAGGCAGGGATCACCATATGGCCAGAGGCACTGTGAAGGGACTTCTGTTTAGGAGGATGGACTGTATAAAGCTGCAAAGGCTAGATCAATAATTATAAAACTAGATAATTATATAAGCAATAGATGACTGTTCATTAGGCAAATCTGCATATTTAATCTTAGTCTTTTGACTCAATTTGGGAATGACTCCTGTGTTGTGATACAAGAGGGATGTTCTTCATGTGAGCCCCTGTCCAAACAATGGAATATGAAGACAACTGAAGTCCCCATACAGCTGAATTCCCCATACAGCTGAATTCCCTTGGTTTATGTCATTCAGGTGTACCCATATGGATCTGCTCAGGCAAAGAATGAAAGGACTGCACAGCAGGAACCTTCCCTTCCCTCCTCACACCTCCCCATAGGTTAGCTGCAGAAATGCAACGTCTCCATTTTTCAGGGACACAGTTTAGTTCTGCTGTAGGTATTTTAATACTACCATGGGTCAGGCAGGTTCTAATTGGCTTTAATTAACACCTTATGTAAGAGATGTTAAATTCTTTCCTATCCTTGGGAAATACTGAAATAAATCACCACCACCAACCTGATCCAGCTGATGGCTCTGTAATCAACAGGTATCAGACATCTGCCCACACACCTCTTGGTCAGGAAGTCAGATTTCATCTCCTGACTCAAATGATCCCTTTAAGGAAAGTTCAGTAAAATAGAATCCTGCTGTATTATCAAGCTGTAAGTCACAGCAAGAGAAGAGGCAAGAATAGATGAGTCACAGATCATTGATTCTCTTTTCTCTAGAATGAGGCTCTATGAATGTATTGGAAATTTTTATCTTTCTGCAAGATTCATCTTGTTCATTTCATTACCGTTAATTTTTAGTTGTCTGTTCTGTGATGAGTGTTTGTGTGTGCAGTTCTTTACATGCTGGATAAAGACGCACAAAGTAACCCTTATGCTTACTGAATTCTGTTGGTTTTTTTTTCTCCAAGAGCTGATGGGGTGTTTTTTCCCACTGATAGAAAAGTACAGTTTTCTGAGGAAGAAGGTGAAACATTTGGTCTGAAAATCAGGATAGTGTGGTGCTACAGTGCTGCTGAAGTATCAAGAAAGTTGTAGTTTGAGTGTCAATGAAGATGGGCTCCTAAAGCAAGCTGGCAGCATACCTCATAGGAGATGGAGGTGGAGCTTCATCTACTAAGACTGCATAGTTCAGATATCTAGGTCTGAACTCCTCACACTAGCCACCCTGTGGAGAGTTGCTCTAGTCCTCACTGCCAAAGGGCAGTTCTCTTCAGCCATGCTGCCTGATGAAAGGAACTACGAGGCCTTCTGTTCCTATGTCCTCTTCTTTGAGAAAGAGAAATATAAACTCCTTTAGTCACAGATAGAAAAGTCTTCCTACAGAGGATAGTGGAGCCAGTGGTATGATAAGCGAAGGGAGCAAATGATTCCTCTTCCTTCTCTCTGATAAATGTTGGGATATTCATTGGGTGGTCCTTACGTGATTAAGCATGAGTTTGGGTCTTTTTTACATATCAGGATATTTTTGCCACGTTTTGTTTCTTAAGAAGAAAGACTTACGCTGATTTCTTGGGGGCTACAAGAGGGAATACATTTTTGAAGAAAGAGGGTCTGTGGGCCTCAGAGGTAAAGATCTGGGTGCCTTAAGGAGTGTGGAAGAGGTTGGACTGGTTATATGTCCCACTGGTTGCTGAAAACATGATTTGTGATAAATTTTGGTACTGAAATAGAAAGCCCTGTGCATTTCCAGCCCTCCTAGTCGAAAGGGAAAGGAAATCTAAACCCATATATAAATCAATTCTCAGTAATGGTTTCTACCTGCATTTGGAGACAGGCTAAAAACCTCTGAAGGGTTATATCTAGGCCTAGTTTATCTTAATTGGTTTTTTTTCCATTTTACTTCAAAACCTAACTTTGAATACTTATCATAGAACCACTTCTTCAACATGTTCATTTCTCCCCTTACTGATGACCCTTTCCCCTGCCTTGAGATAGAACAACTGCATCTTTGTTTCCCCTGGTGTCAACTGCCATTGGAAGGTTTGTGGTTTGCCTTTGTTTTTCACCATGCAGATTTCCTTTCATTTCAATACATTGAATTTCAGGCTGGATTGATGGTCCTGCAGAGCAATGTTTTTCTGTGTGATAAATAACACAGGGGCTCCCTGCACTGATCAAATGAAGCTGGGATTTCCAAGGTGACAGAGTCCATAGATTTCTCAAAGGGTTTCAGTTTAGCATGCTCTGAAAAATTATTGGTATTGTAATTGTACCATACTAAAACAGCTTGGCTGTTTGTTCTCTCCTCTAAAGGTGGGATACCTGTGGCACAGTGACAGCATGCTGAAGTGCATGTTGTCCCATTTGCTTGTCAACCTGAACATCTCTGCTTCCTTCAGACAACCTTTGAGCAACTTGATCTAGTGGAAGGTGTCCCTTCCCATGGAAGGAAGGTTGGAAGTATATGATCTTTAAGGTCTTTTTGAACCCAAATCATTCCACAATTCTATGATTTTGAAAGGGAGTTGATGGTCAAAATAGAGGCTGCTGTACTCATATTTATTACTGTTCACTATTGCTTTGGTGGATGTTACCTTTTTCCCACCAGAGCTCATGCTCATGTGGCTACATGCATGCAAAATGGGAGGATGTCTAATGCTTCTCACCTTTGGCTTCTGACTCAGCTCCACATCTGAAAATCGTTATGATTTGACAGCTTGGTTGCCCATCAGATGGGTAGATGAGATACAGCAGAGCTCTTCATCTGCTGGTATAAATAGCCTTCCTGTTGGGCAGTTAGCCAGAAAGGCCTGGGACAGAATTAGACACAAGGACTGCAATTTTTCTTCCTTCTGTGAGTCCCTTCTCAACTTAATTGCTGGGGTTTTTTTTTAGGGTAGGAAAGGAGTGAGGGAAAGAGAGATGGGATAATGGATAGAGAAGCTATCTAAGCTACTTCTGATACTGCTCTCAGATCTAAACATACAGGATCCCTTTCTCTTGCAATTTGGCAGTCTGGCACATCGTGCTACCACAAAATTAGCTTAAAACATCCAGAAACCTTTGGGCGAGAAAACACAGTCAAAGTAAGGTAGAGCAGACAATAGAAAAAAACCCCTGTAAAGTCCAACTAATCAGATACCCTAAGATCCCAGTGTTGCTCAATCTGCTTAGCAAAAATTAAACTGATGACTTTGACCTTTCTAGGGCCTTAATTTTACATGTGTAATGCTGTCACTTCATACTTTCCATTTGTAAGATTCAAAGCAGCTTAAAAAATGAGGGAAGTTGAAGCAATCCTTTATGACAAACTCGCTAAGAGAAATGATTTAACAATGCTATTAACAGTCACAAGACTTGCCCATTCTGCCTATGTGCAAAGTTAACATATCCTCCAGACTCCTCTTACCTCATCCAAAGTTATCAAGTAGCTCAGTAAAAGTGCTTTGTTAATAATGTTCTTCCCTTCAGCTATCTGATGCTGTACTCCCCACCTGAAATCCCACTATATACTTGGGTTTTTTCCCCTTATAAAAGGGAAATGTCTCATAAAAGGCATTCTACGTTATGCAGTCTGCATTTATCTGATGGCCTTCTGTATAGCACATTTGTTACCCTTGGCTAATTGCTGGTCTCAAAATAAATGCACAAAGTAGCATGTTTGGATTCAGGCTCTTGTTTAGTTCATTAGAGAGACAGGACCAGCTGCAGAGTTCAGTTATGACATTGCACCAAGTATCATCAGGGCTGACACTGAGGTCCTAAGTTCAGGTTTAAGCCTAGACTATGTTTTTTAAGTAAAGAAACCTGAAGTCCTTTGAGGAACAGGGCTGTGTAAGAAACTGATGGATACAATCAGGCACTGTAGCTTCTTTAATGTTTGTGTTTTGCAGCTTGGTGAGGCCTGACCTGAGCAGAGCAGACAGTGATGAACCACAAGGCAACCATTTCAGAGATGTGGGGAGCTGAACACACTGGTCAGATGCTTATTACAGCGGCTGCCTGCAAAGCAGTTTGGCAGGAGGAGCTCTGATAAATTCCCTTATGTTAAGAGACATTGTTACCTTCTTGTTTTCCCTTCCTTGCATTCTGTATTTGGTAGTGTTAGATGAGGTAGGTAGGCACCTGGAGCAGTGGCTTGTGTGAGGTTTGAACCAGCAGAGATCAGAGCTGCATTTCAAAGTCTTTCCAGATTCCCCGTTGCTGCTTTTTCCGTCTCCTCTGGACCTTCCTCCTACCTGAAATGCCAGAATGAAGTGCTCTCTGAAACTCTGATCGCACGGTCTGTTTCCCCCAGTGATGCCTGGTAAAAGAAATCTTTCTTGGATATCAAATTGGAAAGCAAAAGTGAGAGAGAAAATAACAGTTGCTTTAAATAATGAACAAAAATACCAGGAGATTTATTTCCCCTTGCATCTCTCCTCCCTCATGCAGATATTCTCTTCTTTAAAATCAGTTTTCCAAAGTGAGTTTCTTGCTGGATCGGCAGCATCCTCTGTTCACATACCAAATGGGAATAACTAATGCATGGGAGTGCAGACTTTCACTCAGCAGTAGCAGCATGTCTTGGATTTAATATAGCTAGAAGGTTGTATATGTGTGAAGAGCTAGGGTTATCTCCCTAGTATATTCAGTGACAAAATTCTGTGCTTTTCTGAACAAGGATGGGAGTAGAGGTGTCAACTTATTGATTTCTAAGTGGGGCAATAAATGATCAATTAATGATTTCACTATAGTAGCTCAAAATGATTTACATGGTAAAATGCATCTATGGTTGGCCTGGTATAGAAGTCCTCCAGGCAAAGCTGCAGATATTGCTACAAATCTTCTTCAACCCGTTTAAAACTGGGATATTGGAATTGGTTACAAACTTGGCATTCTTCAACTCATATTCTGTGCTTAGAAAAGCGGAATGCTGCTACTTTGACCCCTTTTCCCCCCCTCCCTTCCACTGCATAGCTCTTTGTCTTCACTCAGTTTGTGGTTATAACTGGTCATCTCACTCACAGTATTGCTTCTTTCTTAGGGGCAGCCAGCAGGAAGCAGCTCCTGGTGCCTACTTGCATACAGAAAGCTAAAGTTGATTACTGAAAGTTCTTCTGCCAACAAAAAATAAAACCTATTTTTATATTTAAAGCAGTGCACAAAAGTGGGTGTGAGGCCACTTGAATCCCGAACATTTAGCAGCAGCTCACGCAATTGTTTCTGAGCATTTTCTTTGCGACATTTTTCAGATGTAACTGTGAAATAAAGGGATATTTTTATGATGAACAAGGTTAATCAGCTCCAATATAAAGTTTCAGTTAGCTTTTTATTTTTTGCTTGCTTTTCAGAATCTCTACACTTCCAAATGTTCAGGTGTCAACAGATACCAGAGCCGGGGAGCACTGATAAATGCTCTGATAGGGTCTATTCCTGTGTTATTTTTGAGATCATAGTATCATAGAATGGTTAGGGTTAGAAAAGACCTTAAGGTCATATAGTTCCAACCCCTGAGAAGCAGGATGAATTTGAAGTCTTCTCTTGAAAGAGTGCTCTGATGGGAATTCTGTCCCTGTTTTCCAGAAGACTGGGCATTTCCAATGGGGTCAGGTATGGATTGAGCATCCTAACTGGAAATGAGGATGAGCAAAGTCCATAGCCATTTTCTTAATAGCTGTACCTGAATCTATTAGGTTTTGCTGCTTACCAGCTAAGCTTATAATGTTATTTCCAGCTAGATAAAGAGGTGAAGTTTTATCCTGAACTCATGTATCCCACAAACTCCTCACTGAGGGGGTGGTTCTGGTTGGAGTGGACCTCACAGTATCCAGAAAGTGTTAAGTGACAAGCCAATTCCAACATTCCCTAAAAAGTTTTGACACCCTGGACTAGTTGTGATGAAGGTTCAGCCAAGGATGTGACATAGAGACAGCCCTAATAAAGTTGATGGATAGAGGAGATAAGACTGAGCCAAAGATCGACTATTTTTCCAAGCATTATTAGAGGACTTGTCTGTTTGAGGCAAGAGTCAGAGTCTGCTTGCAGTAGCTGAAAGCAAGAAATCATAAACCCATATGCAAAACCCCACTTAATTTAGAGAATGAAGCTGCTGAAAACTTAGGAGAAATGAGGAGACACACACTGAATCATGCTGTAAAATCTTAATTGTAGTATGGTGCCCTGAGACGGTGGAGATGGGTGGCTGTCCTTAAACAGATGAGTGGGTAGACAGAAGGGATGAAAGGTGCATGTGAATCCTCAGGGGGAGGCACTTTTAGAAGTCAGTAAACTCAGTCTAATATTTTTCTCTATCATTTCCTGGGGGTGGGAAAATGCAGGGCTGTTTATTTTATAGGTTTGGGAGGTATTTCCTTGCTAATGTGAGTGAGTTAGTGATGTATTTTCTCAGTGGTTTTTTGCACTTTGCAAATAGAAAAAGGAAAGTGTCAAGTTTGAAGTCAAGAGGGTAGCTGCAGCTGGGATGATCTTCTGATTGGCTTAGGTCCATGGATGCATCAGAATGGATGGAAGCAGAGTGAGGATTTAGGACTGGGATACTGGAGAACATGCTGGTCACTCAGCAGGCATGAGAGATGTGTTGGAATTACCCCCTGACAAAACTGGAGTGTCCCCATCCACTTTCCTGAGGACACAGTCTCCTGTGTGGATTCCCTTCCCCTCACATTGGCTCCAGCAGCCTGGACACTTGTCAAATCCCCAGCACACAGCTGCCTGCATCTCACACTCCGTTATTATTGCTGATGCTAATCTCTGACCGCTGCACACGGGTCAGAACCAGGAGATAATTGCAGCTCCGATCTGCCAGGCACAGTCCTTTGTGAGTAGTTAATGAGTGTTCAGGAAAATAAAGCAGATAGAAGAAAAGGGGGATTGTGGTTTGCATACAGTGAGATAGAGAGTGAATAGGAAATTGAAGGAGGAGAAAATTCACTGATGGGGGGAAAAAGAAAAATATAGGGAAAAAAATAAATCGTTTGCGCTAAAAGCGACTACTGCTCTATTCTTATTTCAGCCAAGTGGATGCAGCTGACTCTAAGAAGGGGACTAAGCAAGCAGGATTCAATGACAGCCTTGGTCTGTTTGCAGTGCTGCAGAGGTGGGGGTCATCATCTCCCTTGCCAGTCAGGGGCTTCACCTGCAAGACCGGTATCCTTGTGCTCTTTGCTGTAGGTTATTTCCTCTCCTTTACTCTGCACTACATGGCCTGTGTGTATGAAGGTGCCCTCTGGAGATTGCCTATCTACTCCCAAAATTGTCTTTAGCTCTCTCTTTGCGTGAGTGGCAGTGACCTGTATCTCTGTATCTGAATTACTGAACTTTATTCCCAGCTCTATCTTTATATCACTACAGAGGGATCGGTTTTAGTGTTTGAAGGAGAAAGGTGACTTTTATCAAATCTTCCCTAAGCAAAAGATAGCTGCATCTAGTGATCCATGTGATGTGACTCTTCACAAAGACCCCAGAGAGCATGAGTGCTCTCTCTGATGGAGGAGGTGGCTCTACCTGCTCCTGTGACATCTGTCACAGGGGGAAAATGATGCAATATGGTGACATGACAGCTTGGTGGTCTGGGCTTCTGGAAACCAGAAACCACCTCAGTGGAGGGGAAGGAAAACTGCTTCCTGCAAATGAGTTAGAGTCACTGGGGATGGAGTTTGAGGGGGGAATAAATGATTGCGGAACGTGTTTGTGTCCATATGAGTCCCCTCTTCCTAACGACCATGTTAATGTGCTCATAAAAAGATATGGCACAGGGGGGACGTGACTGTTCAGGTTGATTAGCATTTTATGGCAGAACTAAGCTCCATGACAAACTGCTGGCTGGGTGGCCTGGTTTTACAACTCAGAAAACTCTAAGATGCTGAAAGTATGAGCTTCTTTTCCCTACTTGGAGTGCTATTACAATAATAACATTATTAATTATTATTGACCTCTGAGGGGTCCTGCAACTCCCATGAAAACACAAGATGGTGAGGGAGCTTTGGGGTAATAGGTGAGTGCTGACCAGAAGCTCTCTGTACTGGCACAACAGGGCAAGGACACTGATGATGGAAGTGTCTACAACCGGCTACAAAGTGAGACAAGGATGACACCCTCTTGGACCTACTAACCATAAAACTAGGTGTTGAGTCCTAATGTCTTGGCTATACCCAGTCTTCCTCTGCAGTTTGCTGTTTGCTTTCAGTGAAGTATTGACTCTGTTTCACTATCAGTCCAAGCTCACCTGTATCATGGTTCTGTATTGCTTTGCAGTCTGGAGGCATGTTTTGTGTTGAATGACCCTTTGTTTGGAAAGGTGTGTGTGTCTTTTCAGGGTGAGATGCACCGTGGATTCATTGCCAGGTTTGGCACCATGTGTGAGACCTTTCTCTAGCCCCAGAAGCTACTGGGCCAGATTTTTGTCCAGTAATAATGGCTGAAATGTAGATTTATAAAATGGGATGAAAAGGGGAAAAAAACAGAGGGCTTGAATCTGGCTGTGAATATGCCCTAGGGATCACCAGCCTTTCCATCACTACTGATGTCCATGTAGAAAGTCTGTTTCACAGAGCTGCAGAGCAGGTTCAAACAGAAGGGCTTTGTAAGGCAAGGAGCAGCTCCTTCTGTGAGGCAGTGAGCAGAGGGACTGTGCGATGGCAAACATTTATCCCATGTGCTCTGTGTTGTCTGCAGTGATGGAAGGGCTCCATCTGGTTAGAAGTCTCAGTATATAACTGCTTATCATATAATGTCACTCGGAAGTCAATTTTTTTGCTAAGAGGGGAAGTGACAGGTGTTGAATAGCCTAATGTCAAGAGAATAACAGGTTTTATGCTAAGAGATTTAGAAATGTGAGAGAAGTGGTTTTAAGGGCAGATCAATCCTGAGAGTGAATACGGCGCATTGTGCTGGAGGCGAGATGCAAGCCCAGCTGGAGGGAAGGTGTACCAGAACAGGTAAAAGCCATGCATCCTGCATGTGTGTGTGAGTGTACACATGTCTATGTTACTAATGAAACCCTCAGCTGAGCACTCTGTCTTTATTCAGCCATGCACATAAGCATTTGTCTCTTTAGACAGTCTTACAACAGGATTTCCTGGAAAAGCTGGAAATAGCTTTCTGGGTATTAGGAATAACGCACATGCTCAAATGTGTGCTGAATGGAAGCCTAGACCTGTGTGAGATACTTGAAAGTACATTGGACTCTCTGCACTTCTGATCTTGCTGCTGAGTCCACCGTGGATCTTGGCAAATCATTAAGAAGAATGTGTAAATATGTTCAAAAAGGTGTAAACTTCTCTTTCAGTGAACATAATGGCATCATTGGATACGTGGTTTCCACCCTTTCTCCATACCCTCCTCTTCTCACTGTGCCCACTGGGAAGGGGGTTTAGGTATTACTGATACAAAGAAGTGAATTGCTAGCACATTTAACTGGAGGACTTAAAGAAAGAGCTTGCAATCAAGAGAATTTAGTTGAAAAACCCCATAAGGAGGTTTTCACACTGGAAATGCTTATCAGCACTTCCAGTGGATAAGCAGGAAGTTGCCAACTGGGACTAAGCACTGCAACTCTCAAACTGAATATCTGGGGTCACTCCATCAACAAAATATGTGATAAAATATGGGTATTTCTCACATCAATTTCACTAGCATAGAGATGTAAGGAAATTGCTATTTGCACAGGAATGTTCCATAAGCTGGGATAGAGGGGAGAAAAAGACTCGCATTTCATTGAGTAAAATTTTTATTGTTATGAGTTCTTCTGATTGCCTTAGTTTGTCAAAGAGGACCCCAGATCACTTATGCTGCAGGCAGAATACATGAAAAAGGAATGAAAGTGGGAATGTTTTTCCAAGCTTAACCTATGAGCTGCAAACACTATGATGAAGTGCCAAGATGAAATCTCTACTGTAGTTCTCAGTATGGTGCTTTTGCTTTCTTCTTTTATCAACCGGCAATGAAACAGTTAACACTAGTGCCCTTTCTACTGCCAGGGAGAAGTGGGAGCCCTTGAAATGGGCAGGAGGGTTCATCTTTCTCTGAGCCATGGTTTTGAGGTGTACTTTTGCTATGCATTTCAGCTGAGGAGCTTAAAACCTCACTTATTCAGCCTGTGACAGCTCCACAGCCACTTAGCTATGGTTCCCTGAACCTCTGAAACAATTGCCCAGAGGGCACCCATAAATGTTCTTGCATACTGTAATGGGCTTCAAAGCCTTGGTGAGGCTGACTCGAGCCTTCAGTCCTTGCCTTGCAGATGACTGGTGTTCCATCATCTTTGTTGATAGGCTGTCTGAGGGTGTTAGTAAACACACAGGAGCCCAGGCTGAAGTTCAAGATAGCAGGAGATGTCCTTGCATGGGCACGTTTGTCATTAGCTACCAAGCCTGCTCCTGATTGGAAATTCTAGCCTTGTAGAGCAGCACACAGAAAATGAGCTGACAGGCTACATATGGTGGTTGAAGATGGGATACCTCTGGTGAGAAATAGGGAAGCTGTGATGATAGGGAGTAATAGCAGCTGCTTCTGCTATGGGATTATTATGTCCTGAAGAGAGATATGTTTTTGATGAGAGCAGGATGAGTGGTAAGAAGTTTTGGCTTGTCACACCTACGGCCTTGTTCATCTCTTGTGAATGAGTGTGTGGAGTACTGCGTGTGCATCAGTGGCTTTCTTCTGGGGAGAGAATGACTTTTTAGTTCCATAGGAAAAGCAATGAAGGATGTCCCTGAAAAAGAAGTCCCATAGAGAAGCCACAACAGTGACATCCTTCTTGGTAGAGACATGATGAAAGTTGGTGGCTGTGACTTGGATCTTTCCTTTCAGGCAGGAAGCATCTGTCATTTCTACAGGTGAAGAAAAGGCTACAGCTTAAGGCATGAGGCAAAAGTTGTGAGGGACAAGAGTACTCTAGGGTAATAGCAGCAAAACAGGGATGAAAATGAAGGGAGGGAAGCAGTTGTGAATGTGGCGCTGAAAGCAAGCAGGTAGGTAAGATGTGTTGGGTACAGAACTAACTGGAGAAACAGACCTGACAATAATGAGGGAGAAAACTGCTGTTCATTATGGTTTCTGCTACATTCAGGGAAATAGGGCTTGACACTGGCATTCTTTGCAAATAATCAGGATTATGCTAGTGAGCTGACCCGATTCAACTCCACGGCTGGAGTTCTCCATCTGTGAATACTGCTTAATTGCTCAATGCAAAGGAACAGCAGTGCAGGGGCCACCACTGAGGTCTCAGTCTTGATCTCTGTTGTCCTGACAGAGACTCATGGGATTGAAACAGCTGTGCTTGAGTTTCCTGTATGAACCATATTCTGCTCTTTGCAGAACATTTAGGAGAGCGTGCTTGGTAGCCAGAATGGCAAGCACAATACAAGGGGGCTCTACCAACCAGCTTTTTCCTCTTTCCATTAAGCTGCTTATATCTTTTCCCACCTCAGGAATAATCTTGCTTTCTTCTTTCTTACTAAAGACAAAAGCTGGCTCCATGCTGGCTTCACTAAGGGCATTTGGTTGTTGCGTGGCAGTGTTTGTGGATAAGGGAAGAGCAACTGACTTCATCCACTTGGACTTGTGCAAAACGTTTGATATTGTCCCATGTGTCCTTCTTGTCTCTAAACTGGAGCGACATGGGGTTTGACAGATGGACTGCTTGATGTATAAGGAATTGGCTAGGAAGCCAAGGCTGGGGAGAATGCCCAAGCATTGCTACATCCAGAGTTTGGTTCAGGTCTTAGCCCATTGCTCCCCTTTTCCAGCTCCCCCTTTCCAGTGAGTGCTCACTTGGCTCAAGTGACCGGATTCACATGCTGCATGCAGGGCTGGAGCTCTGCAGCAGAAACCAGGTGTAAAATGGTTTATTACAGAGCAACCAATTGAAGAGCTGGTGTCTTTAATGCACTAACTCCAGCCTGGCCTAAACCAGCTCCTTTTCTAACTTAAATGATTGCATCCTGCAAGCCTTTGATGCCAGAAAGAAAGAGATTGTGTCTTTAAATAGAGGAGAAAATTATAGGGGTGAGGTGATCTGATTAGTCTGTAAGATGAACGGAAATTAGTTATTTTCATCCTTAATCACCCACAGGATGGGCCAATTATCGAGCTGTTAGAGACCTATTAGATGGCTGGGAACTCACCCTTCCTCACCTCCCTCCCATAACCCGGCATGAAATTATTGAAGTCACTCAATTTCTCTCTCATTGAAACCCATGAAGGGAGATCTCACAGCTGAGCATGGGGTGGCTGCAGAAGCCTTTTTCTAATTACTAGCAGCACTCCAGCTTCCAGAAATTGGTTTATTGATTCCACACAAACTGCCTCTCTGCAAATGCAACCTGCAGGTTTGCAGGAACAATTCTCTCTCTCTGTTTGTCAGCCTATCTGCTTGTCTATCTAGCCTCTTGTTTGACTAATGTGGGAGAGACAAACCAACTTTTAAAAGCTACCTGTCTAATCAATGCAGCTTCAGCAAACTTTAATTTTACATGTGTATTTGCTAACTTATTCAATGAGTGCTGCTTATGAGCAAATTGCAACCTGTGGATTCCTCACTAACCAGGTTTCCTAAGTGTGTTTGTTATTTGGTATTGCATTGACGAAAGACTATTGCTCAGATTTATTCGCATAGCATTACCCTCTTCCTTCCCTGTCTCTGGCTGGGTTATTGTAATCAACAACATGAAGAAGACCTATGTAAGTCATTGTGGTTTGGGAGAGGGAATGAGTAAGTTGGGAAGAGAGGAGAAATGAAATTAGGGTTGATTTTTCTTTCTTAGGAATTGGATTTAAACTCAAAGCCCCACTACTATGATGATAAAAATGTTACATGGTGAGTTATATGTTATTTCAAAAGTTATGTGTTATTTCATCAAGAGCTGAATTATTTTTTCCCCATTGCACTCACAGAAAGCAATCATCAGGACTGATCATATACTATCAGTAGCAAAGCTGTATCTCTGTCGTTGCCCATCTTGCCTAGCCACACGTGTTTCACAACCTTTAGCTCTAGCTGCAGAGGATGTAGTTGTGTGCTCTTATATCTTCTGCCTGACTGCATTTGCACTGTCTGGAGGCTGTGGACTCTGCTCCCACTTGGAGCTCTGTGTTGGTGTTTGGTGTTAGGAGCTAGGCTTTTGAAAGCCACTGAAGGTATCTAACAGGATGCTGGAAATTGCCTTGGCAGTGATTTCAGCAGCAGCTAGGATCCTGTGTGCTGGCTCCTAAATTCTGAATGTTTCTAACTGTATCTTTTGGTCTCTCAGATGCAGGCCCACATTCCTCAGGTGCCCACATTGTTTCATATAAGACTTTAAATGTATTTGTTGAATTGTGGCTTGGCAACTTTTGCCTCTGGCTGATGTTTGCCACAGCCACTGTCAGAAAGAAAAATCTACTGCTGAGCTAATATCTTGGTTTAGTTTTATAAATTTATCTGTCTCTTCCCACTGAAGATGCTCTAGGGTATTTGAGACTTCTGCAGATTACCAAGGACCATAGGATACCTGTGCCCTTCTAGAGTGGTAGCTTGAGATCATGTGAGTATTGTCCCATGGCTCCAGCTGTCTGTGTTTAAGTAATCAAATTGAACCCTGAGAAACAGTGTGGGATTTGCCTGTGTAGCTACCTTTTAGCACTGGGTCAGACAACCTGGAGGCTTCTCCTGTAAGCCTCCCGTTTCATTGCAGGAGTACATCACCATTCCTCTGAAAACTGGCAGCAGTGTGTCCTGGGAGACAGAAAAGTAGCTACAAAGATGAAGATGCCTACCCTTTACAGCCTTCTATGCCACACAGTTTGTGTGTGGTTTGCCAAAGCAGTGCCTATCAAAATGATCCCACTCAGCTTTAATCTGCTCTGTTTCAACTGCCATGGTTCAGGGAATGATCACACAAGCAATTTCACTGGCAGGTATGAGAAGGTGGCACCTTCCCCTGCATTTGGTAACAGGCAGCTCTGCAGGCCCTGCAGACAGCAGTATTTTTAAGTAAACCCGGTAGACATCTGGTCTGTCTTACACCTTCAGTCACCAGAATGATAACTCAGTAGTAAGTCACAGACCTCCTACTGTGCAAAGGCTGTCCCTCCCTCTTTTGTAGACCTTGGGATAAATACCTAGATTATATGCAATGAAAATTAAATCCAGAGGAGTGTGTGGGGTTTGCTATTTTTAGATGAAGGGGCAAAAATGATCCTGGGTAGGTGCTGTGAAATATTTGTGCTGCTCAGCTTTATGCACAGAGTTAGAGCTACTGCTACAGGTAGATTTGGTTCAGGGATGTGGATAGTCCTGTTCCCTCTACCTGAGACTATGGTCGTGCTCTTACCACAACCACCCTTTAAGCTTTGGGATAGTTAAGGAATTTAGTTTCACTTTTAGCAGTCTTTGGCCAGGTTTTGATTGCAACCATATCAATGCCTTCTGAAAGACTGTGGACTGTCTTTTCAGTGGTGCCTGTGTAACTGAGATGAGAATTATCCTCTTTGCCCTTAGCCTGTATCTTTTCTGTATGAGGAGGAAAGGAAGATCACTCTTGGGTATTTCCACCATCTTTGCTTAGTCTTTCATTAATTTACAGCTTCTGTTCATTTGCAAAACATATTCTGCTCTGAATTTGCAAGATGCTACATGGAGACATGCAGAACCACCACAGCAGGTGTTTATGGACACAAAAGGGAAGGCCAGGCTTGTTTAAACCAGTCTTCTGTTGCAGAGTGTGTTTTCTAGCTGTTTCATACAGCTCTGCCTTTTCTTTAGGCATCTGTACAGTTGGATGGCTAATGTACTGTGGATAGTACGTTGGCCAAAAAAGCACAGGGCTAACAGTAATGATCTGCTACCATCTGTAGAAAGCTTTTAGGTACTATGGTTTTGGGTAGCCTGTAAGCACCTGATAAATAGTGTTCCTGTGTGTTGGAAGGGATTTTATTGAACTGGCTGTTGCTGTTACAGTCAGTTCCTCACCTGTTAGTTAATCTTTCTTGTGGCATAGTCCTGGTCCATGCTTGGCAGGAGTTTCCTACCCTTCCACATTACTGTTTTTGGGCAGGGTCCCTGGATCCCTTGTCTCCATCTTCACTTCAGCTCCCTATTTTCCCACCTGGAGCAGACCCACAGGAATGAGAATTCATTGCCTTCTTAGCTCCCTACTTCTGGCTTTAGCCTCTACCTCCCTCAGTTTCCTTACTTAGAATTGCCCTAATCAAAGGGCAACATATCCTTGACCTAGACTAAACAGATGGCATCTCCCTATGTAACATTCAGGCATGAATTTCACATGCACACTGAAGGAGAGAGCTCAGACAGGTCTGTTCCCGCTCATTAGCTTTCCCTGACATCACACTCCAAGTCATGGGGCACAGCAATAGTTGTGTGTCTGTGCAGAACTATCCATTTCACACCTGGATGCGGCCCTGCCAACACTCACGACTAGCTGTGCCTGTTCTTATATACAGATCCCATGAGGCTGGGCCTTCTAAGATCCACAGTTTAATCACAGAGAGCTGACATGATGCTGAAAGTGATTTGTTGTGTCCATGCTGGCAGTTAAGTCATTGCCAGCAATTACATCCAAACACAATAAATTGCTTGAGTGTGGACTGTTGATGGGAAAGTATCATGGCTCTCACTGCAGCACAGGCACTAACCACATAGGTTTTCACCCCAGCCAGGACTTTGAGCTGGGTATCTAATGGGCTTCAAGTCCTGTATGACCAAATTCTCCACTGGTAGCACTTTACTGGGTAATACCTTGGGAAAACTTCACCTCCTGTTCTTTGTGAGAAATTAGCCTGAAAAGGAAGTAAACCTTCTGATGAGGGAGATGTGGAATTGTGATTTAGAGTATAAAAAGCAGATGATAGGTGTCTTTCAAAACAACTCAGTATTATAGGAAAGAAGAGCTGGAACAAAGAAGACTACCATCCTGCTTCCCTGCCCCCAAAAGTCTGAGAAGGAAATGTTCATAACCCAGAGCTTGTGTTTGTTTAAGAGTAGTTTGGGATTTACCTAACTTATTATAGCTTTAGTGCACAGCAGCAGTATCAGCAGCAGGGGCATGAAAAATATAAGACCCAGGCAAATAGAATGTGTCAATCCAAAGCAGTAACAACTGCCAGCTTTATTTATTTATTTGTTT
>JBCJKH010048210.1:31903-43256 GCA_039877255.1 Loriculus beryllinus | reverse complement strand
GCTCAGCTGTGTTCACCCATCTCTGACCCAAGTGATCATCTATGCTAGGGGCTTGTGAGTGGCAAAGATAGCAGGGCTTCATGCTAGTGTTCTCCTTCTTGTGTGTGGGGGGCTCATGCTGCCTCTTTCCTTGAAGAGACATGGCAGCACCAGCTGTTAGGCTCCCAAGAAGATGAGGCAAAGGCACGGCCGTGATCCTGACCTTCAGTCCTGCTCAGTACCACAATGAGAGGCTGAAAAAGGGCTTACATTGTGCTTGTGCATTGCACCTGTTATACTATCCCTTCTCTATCAAGCTGGGGCTCCCTCAGCAAAGCACCATACTCCTGGCTCCCAGAACCTCAATATAGTCATGTAATGCTCTTGCTTTTCAGTTCTCTGGCCAGAGCTGGAATTCAGAGAGTCTGGAGGTATGCATTGGCTTGAGTGCTTCAGTTCATAGCATGCAGAAGGAAAGGAGATGGCTGTTTTGTTTAAATCCAGGTGTGATTCAAGAAGTTTTAGAAACTGAAACATGATTTTCAGGTGAGTTCCTTGGTCTCTCATTTCCTGTAAAAGTCCATATGCGTTGTGAATTGTATGGAAATAGCTTATGTTGCCCTTACTCTGTGAAGAAGCATTCATTCTGTGATGTAAGGAAGGGGTTTATTTTAGTGGGAATGGAGGAAGGGGTGTGGGAAGAGAAAAAGCCTCCTGGTATTCCCCAAGCTCTTTTCCCTTCGGCCCAGACAAGCAAAGCCTTTCTTCGCAGGGGGAGAAACATGTTTACTTAGTATAGCAAAGGGACCAAGATGCAGCCTCGTTAAAACACAGCTCACGTATAGCCAGGGGTTTCATATATAGCTCTTTTGTTTTTTTTCTTAACCTTCCCTGTCTTGATGGAAACAAAAGGAGGAGAAGGAAAAGAAAAAAAGAGAGAAAGAAAAGGAAGTGAATTGCTTAATGGAGGTGCTCTGCCTGCATATTTAATACACTGATTTTATTGAATAGAAGGTGAAAAAGTCCACCTTGTTTGTTGCTTGCCTGTCAACCATGGCAAGAAGGCATCCTTTCGCCTGGCTGGTGCCTTTTATTAGTCAATGGTTTCCAGAGTGTAATTATACCATAGATCTGAGATGCATTATACACACAATTACAATTCCCCAGCCGAGCCTGTTATTTATTAACCGGGGATATACTTGTTCAATTGTTCTGGAGGGCTAAGGTTTCCCTTTGTTTCTTTCTCTTTCTTCCCTCCCCTTTAAACTGTAACACAGGTCCTTGCAAGGGGTCTGTCCTTTGTAGCTCAGTGGGGGGGAGCAGAATGAATGGCCCATTTGCTGTTAGCCCACCATGTCACCTAAAAATCCTTGGCAAGAGGAGCTGCAGTGTGGGGCTACATTTGCATGGGCAGAGCAGAAAGCATTCAAGCTTGCATGGAAAGTTTTCTTTGCTGGAATCCTGGTTTGCTTTCACACAAGAGAAATGACCTCTGGGATTTGCAGAGCTGTTGTGGCTAAAAGGCTGGCACAGCCTTGCCAGAATCTGTTCCCTCCTGTGCATTTGTGTAGGTCCGAGTCCCATGTTTATGTTCGATTCAGTTTTGCCACACCTGGATACCCACTCAAAGCTTGTTTTGACTTCTTATGCTGAGACTACTCGAGAGCATTCCTTATTAAATTAGAAACCATAGCTTGGGCTAACAGTTGAAAAACAGATTTTAGGAGTTCTACAGGCGAACACCATGTCTTTCCAGATTTTGTGGGTTGCTGTGGGCATGCAGAAAGAACAACTTGGCTTGCATTATTTTAACAGGTTCTGTTCTTTACCTCAGTCAAAACCCAAAGGGCAAAGGAAAATGGTAGCAAAAAGCAGGGGTACAGCCTTGGCCACCCATTTTAGAGCTGCAGAGCACAATATAATTGGCTGCCATTCAGTCAGGTCAAGGGTTCTCCTCACCTTGTCCTGTCCTGTCTCTGACAGCAGCTGGTATCAGCGGAGTAGAAAAGGAATAGAAAAGCATTGCAGCCCCTCTTCCCTCGGAAATATGTTTCCTGAAATGTAGTGAGCTCTGTTAAAAATGCATCCCATCCATCTATCATCCCAGGTGCTGTCCTGCTGGGATTTTTCCATTTCCACAATATCCTCGCTTTAATAAGGTGACCAGAACAGGGCGAGAATCATTTCCTTGTTATTAATTATTACCATGTCTGCTGTACAGCAGTGTGCTCAAGGGTGTAGAGCTATATTCCCAAGAACCTCCTCCTGAAAGGCATTTTATCTTCCCTTACACTCCTAACCACTGGCATGTCAGACCTGCCCTCCCAGCTTTCCTCTCAAGCTGTGCTTCAGCTCTTCTCCCCTTGACCCTGCATATCCCCAGCTCCTCCTGTCATGTGCTTTATCCCTTCTTTAGACTCTGCCTGTAAGGAAATATCCTTCTAACATGACTGCAGAGGTAGATTTAAACTGATAGGGTTCACAGGTATAATCCTTGTGCAGGGTGCAATCTTTTGGCCATTAGAAGAGCTTGTTTTGGGTTAGCTGATGTCACTTGGTAAGCTGTTTGCAATATCCCAGCCCTCTACCCCTAAGCCCCCTTTTCTCATATGGAGATAGTGGTGTCCATGTGAGGATTCATTCTGCTCAATTTCATATTTGCATCTCCACTGACATGACTGCAGGACCTTTCTCTTGCAAGCAAGACCTCAGGTGGCACTTTGGTTTCTTGTTTCAGTGTGGCTAACAGCTTAATGTTTCTGGCAGCAGTGGTATTAGGTGCTTGGCAGGTATTACTGCCACCACAGTTACCCCCTGGTGCCTGCCCCACTTTTCTGCTGGATGTATCTGCCTCTGGAACCAAAACCAGTAGAGAGATGGCATATCTGCTGCTGGCAGCCCAAGGTGCCAAGAGAAGCTGCTGAGTTTGGTCTGCTGCTGTGTATGGCAGCAGAAGCCAAAGCAAGTTCTTCTGCAGGCAAGCAGATTGACTTGGGAGCAGGCTGTTGAGAAGAGGTGACTTCTGAGAACACCACTACTGTTTGCTTATGTGCACCTGAGTCAGCTTCCCATAGTTCTTTCTGCTGTTAGCTTACAGACACCCTGGCAGGGTTTCCCACTGGCAAGGAAGGACAGCAGCTAACCTGGGAGAGTATCTTAGGAGAAACAAAATAGTTGTTGATTTCACATGAGTCAGGAGCCGGGATCCAGTCCTTGCTTGCACTTTGTGAAAGTGGTTCCTTCTTTACAAGCCTTTTGCACCTATGCAGTTACAATGAGTTAAGAGCCTAACTTTTGTTTTTTCCTATCAAAGATATGGGCCGCTTGGGGTTGGTTTTGCTTGTTTCCATTTACACTGACAATATGCTTGAAATGGAAGCAGGAGGAGACCCTGCTATTTGGAAACAGCATCTGTATTTTACTCCTTTTCATTAAGTGAAATGCAATGTCCATAAACTACATTGTGCACAAAGGTCTCTTTCTCACCTTGATGCATAGCAGAGCATGGTGTTGATGACAGCTCACGCTTCTATTGGTTTCCCTGCTAGGCTAAATCCAGTTGCAAAAAAATGATAGAAATAACTTTTAAAGGTCTTCGTTTCAAGTCCCAATACCTGCCCTATGTCTGAAAGATTGTAAAGATGAGATACTGGGTGAAATGTGATGTGTGCACAGCATATGTGATTTAAGATAGCGAAACCCAAAGAAATATGAGGAAAACAGGCCTGAATTTCAATGGCCATCTTTAAATGTCCTCTTTGTGAGAGTTTCTAAATCTTCAACTGAAGCCATTATTTAATAAGTCCATTTGTCTCTAGTGCCAGATTTTAAAATGGAATTCAGTAATTATATATTAGCCAGTGGAAATCTTCATACATAACCTTTTAATGGAGCAATTCCCATGCCTCTGTACTAGGTCCCACAAAACCTTAGGACTGGAACTAAAACTTGGGATTAAAATTCAGACTGCTAGTCAGTACATTCCACCAGATGTAAAGAACAAGGGAAGAACTGATTAAATTAGTAAATATTTCGGTTTTCATTTTCTTTTGCCAATCTCTGTCACTTTCCATCACAAGCGGTTCCTATCTCAGCTGAGCACACAAATAGTGCGAATTAATTTTGGATATGTTTATTTGTTAGGCCTGCATTTGTTTGCACGAGTTACATGGCTTCCGTCAATTACACCCTATGTGCTTCATTATGTGAGATCATTTTGCAGTAGCGTAAGAGCATGAACTGTAGTGTGATTCCTAATAGTGGCTGAGGGATATGTTGCCGCTACTCTTCAGAGCAAATAAGAGATATGTGGAAACCTGCACCATCGTTGGTTTTGTAATTGTTACATGATAGTAGATTCAGTGTAGAAATTACAGAAAGTAATAAGGTATTATAGGGCTGGAGTCGGTGTTTTAGATCTGAGTCTGCACCTCTCAGAGTATAATTCTTCCAGGAACAGGGGGACTGTGGTTTTCGTGGAAGACATTTTGCTTTTGTTACAAAAACGCTGCTGCTCATTTTCTTTTGGAGGCTTGCTATTAGAATGACTCCCTGAATAGCAATTACAGGAGAGCTGCAAAAAGTTCATAATTTTTGATTCAATGCAACCACTTCCCTACTATTAAACATTATAGGAATACCACTACGTTCTGCATATACAACAATTAATTTGTCCTTGACCAAATCAGCAACAATGTTCTTAGACACATATATCTTAAGAAGGAGAAGGTGGTGACTAATTAGCATGAGGAATATGATGAAGGGCTTATATCTTGTACTGTCTTAGATCAAAGATGATGTGGGCTTAGTGTTCTCAGCTTGGATCCCTATGGGCATGTGTATATGTTAGGAAGCCACATAAAATCTGGCATAATTCAATATGATTAGCTGGTTCTGCTCAAGCAAAAACTGGTTCAATATGCAAGGGTCTCAGAAAACTGGAGGGAGGCTTCAAATTCAGGGTAAGAAGCAGAAATGTGTGAGGGGAGCTCAGGAACAAAAGGGAAGAAGCAAGGAAAACAGGCACAGCCACTAATGGAGATCCCAACTTTGGGGTAGAGAGGGAGCTGCAAGGCAGGAGTGAGGGGTACCAGGAGTACGGTGGGCACAGAGACACAGGCCTGCAGAGGTGGTGGGGAGAAGAGGGAGCTGCATGTCAGAGGAGAGCTGAGTGCACTTTAATTAATGTTACGAGTTTTAAGGAGCATGAAGTCATCTCAGCAGCAGCTCACTAGATGTATGGGATTAGTTTGTATAATAATGAAAGGGTAATAACCAGCATTTAATTGATATGGTTGGTGAACTGCCTGACCCCTCAGCCCAGCGGGCATTTAGATCATGTTCAGGAGCTCACCGAGCCTAGCTAGATCTTTATTGGGAGGGGAGGAGAGGGATGGGATGTGGGAAGGAGAGACTGGTGAGAAACATTTAATGAAAAGCAAAATGCAATAATTACATGCTACATTCTCATGTTTTCCCTGGTGTTTTGAATCAGGGGTGGGAATCTTTGCCATCCAGCGCTGGCTTTGTGCATCAAAAGACCAAAAGCTACTGGTATGAATCAAATGTGTGTGGGGAGAAATTCTCAGCTGAGTTGGACATGAATGTATGCACCATGTCCAGCAGCAAAGAAATATGCTACTATCACTCTCAGATTGTCCTTAGTGAAGGATGCGTTGCTGTGAAAGGCAATGATTTGTGTTTAATTAAAAATCCAAGAGCAGCAGCGTGTCCAGCTTGGCACCTTGCCCTGTGACAGGGTCCAGTACTAGATGCCTGAGGACGTACAAGAAACCCCACAGAGCACAGGTCCTGCTGCCTAAATTCAGGCTGCCTTTCTCCACTGAGTGCCTAAAGAGTAGGTAGACAAACAGTTCTGTAGCTACTCTGGCTGCCTCTCTGGAGGGGTCTCCCATGGTTTTCTCACATCACAGACATCTCAGCAATCCTTTGGTATCTCGGGTAATACAACAGGCTGATGTTTATACGCCTGAGTCCTTCATATTTATGGTGTTACTTTGCTGTGGCTCTTTGTGATCAGCTGAAGTAGCAAACTGAAAGAGCCTTCAAAAGCTTCTGTGGAGGTAAAACTGCCAAGTGCCTCTGCCCTGCTACAGACTGACATTAGAATACTCTCTTTAATTAGCCGTTTTATTCTAAAACCTATTTATTAGCTGTTGTCATTCTCGGTCATGCTTTGCAGCTTGCCCCACTGAGTTCAGTGGTGCAGTGTACAGCAGAATACAATCTTACTGTGTGGGCTTTTTGGAAGCAGCTGAGTGGAACTGGAAGAGCAACTGTAATAAATGGAGAGAAAAGGGAAAGCTGGAGCTCCTAAACCTCTAAGGCTCCTTTGAACTTCCTAACGATAGTAGCACTGGTCCCTGTGTAAGGGTGCCGAGTTACAGATGTTCCTACAACAGCATTTGAGTTCCACTGTTCAGCATTTTAGCATGTGCCTACAAATGTTTCTCTGTGCATTTGCATGTGTGCACAAACACATTCACTATTAAAATATTAATATAAGGAATAATAATGCTAATGATTGCAGGACCGGGCAACCCAGGTTGCAACAGCCATTATCTAGCCTTAGCTACAGACATTCTCTATTGCTGGTAGCGCCATTTATGAAATGGTAATGCTTGACTGGCTCCAGGGAGCAGAGGCTGTGACCCTAGATAGTTTCTCAATAGAAGTGCTTAGGAAGACTGCCAGAAACAGCTTCTTGTTGAAGAACACTGTTTTTCCCAAACATTGAAGCCTAGATATTCTGTTGGAAGATAGCAGATGCCGCAGATTACTGAAGGACGGCTCCACTGGAAGTGGTCTGAAGTGTGGGCATTCATAGTGACTGGGACTTTGGTGAAAGACACTGAGCCTTCTGCAAGGAGCATGTTGAGGGCAAGTGGAACCCTCAACTTCTGAGCACCTCTTCCAAGCTGGACTTCTGATTGCCTCATCATCAGCTGTACAGAGGAAGGAGGAAGGGCTGATGAGTCTTACCGGGAAGCGATTGCTACAGCACCTTTTGATTGAGAATTGCATTATATTGAATTGAGGACATTACAATTCATGAAAAGGCATCCTAGAAAGCTTCAAAGAGGGCTGGAAAAAAAAATATTCAGATTTTAATACTAATTAGAAGAGCCTGTCTTCCAGGTGTGAGGTGTTTATCTGTGAAAAGCAAGAGATAGTGTAGCATGGAGGAAATGCACACTGGAGAATAGAAGATCCAAGAAACTGTTGAAAGGATTAAATGAAAAAGAAAAGGAGAAGAAGGAAGAAAGGAACCCAGCAACAACAAGGCAGATAACAAAATGTTTGCACTGGATATGAAGAGTTTGCAAAACACTTCAGAGTTTATTTCCAAACCTGAAAAACAGCTCAGAGTTTATTTTCAAACCTGAAAATCATATAATGTGGAGTAATGAGGAGAAGCTTCTTTTTTTTTTCTTCATTTTTCTATTGGCAACATTTGTCAACGTTATAGTTCTCCTTCACACCAAAGAGCACTTGTGCCACGGAAGCTCAGAGCCAGCTTTAAGTATAGCCAAAATGAGCTGCTTCTGGAGCTGTTCCACTGCCTTAACCAAGCACTGACCTTAGTCAAACTGCTTACTTTGCCTGTGGTTTTCCCTGGAGAATGTGGGTTTTACCCTTCTTAGCAGCAGTATCTACTTCAGCTTGAACACTGCCTAGCAGCAAAGGGCAGAGATGGACGCTGCTGTGCCAGTCTACCCTAATACATGTTCTTGGTGCCATCCTTGTACTGGCAGTGTCAGGAGCATCACTGTGGCTCCAAGACCTCCCCCACTACGCCTTCTCTTTTTGCTCCGTATGGCTGGGCTTCTGGTCCTTCCAATGACTTTTACTGAGAGGAGAAGGGGGGCCTGGGGCAAGAGGCTGCTTTTCTGTGTGGTGCCATAGCTGCTGCTGCTGATTTATATTCTCAGGCATGCAATCTACACACAGCCATGGGGCTGCAGTGCTGGGACAGATTTTTCTATACATGTCTTTTACACTTTTCCTGCTGCTTTCTCTCCACTCTCTTGTGAGTTAAGGAATCATTACAAGTGCAGGAACCTGGAGAGAATGGATGTGGCTTCATAGCTGACTGAGTGACAGCTGGCCAGCTTTAATCACCCTTTGGTGTGCTTCTAGAAGGTAGTTTAAGTGGGAAGATCTTATTTTGCTCTCTCTATGGACATGAAATGTGGACATCTTTGTTTCTATGGTTCAGATAACGAGCAGTAGCTAGTTAAGCATCAGAAACTTGACCACTTATGATTCCTTACCCATAGTCTCAGCTAGTGACAAGGTTACATGAGGGAGCAGAAGGGAGAGCAGAGCAGGGATTTGACTCTCTCTACCATAGTGCTTTGGACTAGTCCTATCGCCCAGACAATCCTTCCTCTCGGAACATCACTTCAGAGCAGAATTTAATGGAGGAAAAAAAAAAAGTAAGGGTTTCTTTCAGTGTTTTTTCCTTGTGGATCGTTCCCTTAGATGACTACAGAGAGATGCATTCAAATAGAACATTAAAGTTAAACGAGGCGGTACAAGACTGTATTTAAAAATAACAGAAAACTGTTTTAAGTTCTTATTTGATAGGAGTTGGGCAGCTACATAACCCTAGCAGGTCGCCATTCTAATGACAATCCCCAACAAGAAACACAGTCTGATAATGTGCTCCAAGACAGAAGATGAGAGCTGTATTCACAGGCATGAGGAACAGCAGGAGATAGCTGTTGTACAAAGATGCTTATTCAGAGAAGTTAGATTCCCCCCTCTTCCCTTGAACTTAGCATAACTAGATGCACAGAAAAAATATCTACAGCGTAGGACAGAAATTAACATTAAAGATATAATACCATCATAGAGTTACTGATAAATCCTCACCTTTCATACTTAGCTAATTTCTCATCAGCTTCTCTTAAAAAAAGAAGAATATAGCAGGACTTGGAGATAGGCAGTGAAAACAGTTTGGAGGCTTGGAAGGATTTTCTGATAAGGAGATACTGTAAAAGATGAAGGAAGATATTGTTCAGAGAAGAGATGAATAAGAAGGGGGATGTTAGAAGTATATAAATAATAATACTTAAAAAGGTTCCCAGCACTGGGACAAAAGGGTACCCTTTGAAATTAAAAGGCAACACAGATCTGGAAATGTTGAGAATATGAGTTTTTTTAATGGTGGAACCCTGTGGAACTCCACTGAGCTTCCAGGCTTAGGGAAAAAAAGGGGGAAAGAAAAGGAAGCCATTTGTGTGGATAGTGAGAACATTCACAGTTACATTAGAGAAAATAAAAAATTTATAAGAAATATCAGCCCTTGAGATTCAGGGCATAAATCCAACCACTAACTGCCTGGGGTTATAAAGAAACTTCCCCAATGGACGTATTAGTTAGTTATTTCCCATTTTAAGTGTTTTACATCTATCCTTGGTGCTAGCCACTGTCCGAGACAAGATGTTACAACAGTTGGACAATTGGTTTGATTGGCTATGAAGGTTGTTATATCCTTGAAAAGAATTACAGCTCTCACCCTCCTTTCCTGACCATCTCCAGCTGTGTCTCTGAACTGCTCTTTCTTGGCATGCTGCAGACTGCTGACAACAACACAACAGCTTTTCCTTCACTCTCTGGGTACTCTGATGTGTGGGTAACCCAGTGGCTGACACAGCCCTGATGTGAACGTGGGAGACCAGGCACCCCACTGTCATCCTGGCTGCAGCAGGCTGATTCCAAACTGCTCTGGCAGGGACTTAGCCCACCTAGAGCTGCATCACAAGAACTGTCCAACTGCTTTGGCCCCAGGGAGAACCTCTAGCTCTCCATTGGTACCTATTTCCAGCTCCCTTGCTGCAGCTTTAGCATCGCTTGACCTCCACACTGGGGTTTTCCTGGTCCACCGCAATGTGGCAGCACTCATGCTAAAGCAAAGAAGCAGCAGAGGCAGGCCAATGAGAAAGGCAAGGCAGATTACCTGGCTTGCTTTCCCTTCTCCCTGCCTGCTTAAATTTGTTCTTCATCTAATCTCCTCTGTCAGGCTATTTGAGATAATCACTGTGTCTTTTCTGCTGTTGTTCATCTATCCCAGTCTTTCTCATTTTTTTTACAAATAGTGCCCTTTTTCATTTACCTCATTTCTCTTCATGTGATATGTGATACCTCAAATGACTAAAGCTCTGTTCCTTCAAGGCAGAGGAGTGCAAACTCTCTGTAACCACTCTCAACAATCATTGGCCTGTGTTGCAGAATCGCAGCCGCTGCCAGCAATTAAAGCTATTTAGCAGTTCCTTAGTTAAAGTAATCACTTAGGGGAAGTAATTGCAACTTCTCACCTGGAAGGAAGATGTTATTTGCTTTTGACCTCAGGAATAGTTGTGACAGGTACACTAAGAAACATCAGTCTATTACAACAGTGAAGAGCTCTGTGTGTCTTTTGCAATGGGTCAGCTGCAGCTGCTCTGGCAATGTTCTCACCTATTGGCCATCTCTTTGCACTGATTCGGAGACTGAATTGCTGCTCAGGACACTGCATTGCTATCCATGTGCCTTCAGCAGCTGAAATGATGAGATGAGGAGGAGAAGCAATAAATAAAATATGCTGTTCCTTTCTAGAAGCAGAAGGACTCAAAAGGTAAAATGGGAGAGGATTCTGGGAGCTAGAAAATAGGAGATGATGTACAGGTAAATTCTGCTACATCCACTTAATCGTCTGATTTCACAGCCTCATGGGAGCACTGTTTGCCTACATACTAATGCAGACACTCTCACCTAGAAAGACTGATACTATGGGATGCTGGTGGGTTACTGTGGTGAGTTAATTTACTCTTCAGACCTCTTAGCTATGAAACTGTGTTAATTCTTGATTTATTTCTTTACCATCACAGCATGACAGTGGTCATTGCTGGGAAGAGCTGCAGGGGCACACAGGCCTTCCAGCCTCCACCATTATCATCTCTATATCACATTCTGCTTTGGTCCTTCTTCTACATAACATTTGGGAAGGAGGTGAAAGAGAAGTTGAGGAAAAACTTTTTGGTTTTAACCTATGTGTTGATTCCTTGGTTTCCCTCTCTGTCTGGCCAGGTCTCCCGACTTGGCACATTCGTTTGTGCATTCAGTTCAGATGCGCCCTGCTGAAGCCTTCCTGACCTTAAGTGTAACTCAACATGTTACAGGCTCACTCAGATAAACACCCAAACCTAGGCTGAATAGCTAAGCAATTCCTCACCTCTGTCTTTACCAGCACTATTAAGCCCCAAGCCTTGGGAATGAAACTCCAGGTTGATACAAACACAGACGCACCATTAGTGAAGGAAGAGTTAGTGTACGAACTATTACAGGAGCTTGACCTCTACTGATCGAT
>JBCJKH010048210.1:20605-31226 GCA_039877255.1 Loriculus beryllinus | reverse complement strand
CCACCCTATGGCAGCAATGGAAGAATCTGTATACAAACAGGACTGCCACCCTATGGCAGCAATGGAAGAATCTGTACACAAACAGGACTACCACCCTACGGGTAGGTCTCTGCAGAGCCTACAGCAGCTTGATGGCACTGCCAGGGATAGCTGCTGTTAGGCCACAGGCAAAACTCCTTGTGAGTGGTGATTTTCTAAGTAACTTCCATACTTCTGACACATCCTTTGAGTTATCCCTAAGCAGAGAGGGATGCTTTGCCAGTGGAGCAGTACCAGCGTTGGAGAAGTACAGATAGTACATCCACTGCTACAGATGCCTTTATACATTCTCACTTCATCATCAGAGAGGCTGTTCCTATCCTCTACTCCTGGAGTAAACAGATCAGAACAAAGAAGGCAACATGTCTGCTGTACCCAGGATCTGTCTTCACTTGACAAAACTTGTTAATCCTACTCATTGCAAAGCCACACACTACCCCTTATTACAAACACATTCTCAGGCTTCTGCTGAGGAGCTGGCCTTACAACCCTGTCCAGGTTGAACTCCTGCAGCATGAACTAAGAGCTGCACAAGACCACTCACCACTTTGAACTCTTCTTTCAGACACACTGGGATGCCATCCAGATAAGACAGGGTACATTTATTCCTGTAGCGAGCAGTGGAGGCCTCAGCCATCTGCAGAGAAAAAGCATGTGGTTTATATATATGTATGTATGTATTTAATTGAGCTGAAGGTCATCACCAGTACTGGAATCAATAGCAAAAATGGCTCTCTCTGTCTGCTGCTATGCCAAACTATGAAAGTGTCTTTCTTCTTCCACCATATGTTGATGGGAAATTACTAGTTGGAAGTATCTATGCTAACAGATGCCACATAAGCACACCCAAGTCCAATTTTAAACGTAGTTGTCCAGCAAGAAACAGATTGCTTTAATGCTACCTCCCTCTGCAGGAAGGAAAGACTTGTTGGTCACCCTCTACACAAAGAAGGAGGAAAGATGTATGTATTTTCCTGTGCAATCTACCAGCAAAAGAGCCTCTGCCCCTTCTAATGGGGTGGCAGAGGCTCCTTTCCTACCAGAGACAGACATTACCATCATTATTTGCTCCGGGTCCCATTGCACGATGGCTCTGAGTGGGGGTGTGGATTTGTCGCAGTCCTCCAGCACAGCAATGATGTTCTTTGCTACCTGTGATGGCGTCAGCTTCCCACTCCTGCAGGACAGGAGAAGGTGGGACCATGTTACAAGACCTCCACACCACACCCAAACACACAGTTTGCCTCTCATGGGGCTGTCAAATTGTAAGCAAGAACAAGATAAGAGTCTGTGTGTGGTGATAGTTTCAACACAGTCGACACCATCAAGACAGGAGACTCCCTTCCTTAAGAGGAAGATCTGCCAACACAGCATGACTCCAAACCTTAAAGTAGGGGCAGAAGCTAGGAGAGCTGCCCAGATATTCCTGAACCACCATATAACAGCGAAGGACAGCTGAGAGCCTTACAGAGAGTCCTCAAGATCCTGGAAGCCTGAGGCTATGAAGCTCCCATAAGCTAAGACCAAGAGGCCTGTCCCTTTTACTGAGAAAGGGAGAAAAGCCTGTTACAGAGAAGAGTCTCCCAGCAGTACCACCATAACCCACCTCCAACAAACAGAGCATTCCCTCCTGACTAAAAGCTATGTTACACCACAAATACATCTCTCTCTGGCCAACATGAAAGCCTCACAGTCAGGATGCACCTCTAACACCAAACTGTAGTGTCAGGCCTTTGCTCCATGGCTGCATCCTGCTGGCAAAGGTGGCCCTGGCAGAACAAGCTCCAAGATGAGTTATCTGAGCACCCCATTCCTGGCACATGTCCCAGAGGCAACCAGGGGTTATTGTACAGTCAACAGCTCACAGAACCTCAGTCAGGGTTGTGCTTCCAGCTCTTTCTGAGCTGGACATGTTTACTGAGTAAAACCAGGTAACAAGCAGCTGGGTAACCAAGGGATTCTTCAGAGTCCCACAATATGTGGAATTCACACTATCCAGCCTCTCGTCCTTCCTGATGTTTGGCCAAACAAGGTATGTAGAAAACTTCCCCAAAGCAGAATGACAATCATCCAAGGCAAACAGCATTTAAATATCCTTGCAGGGCTTGTAAAAGTTGTGCCAGCTCTCCCAGCTCACTTTTCTTCTGTTATTCTGTTAGAGGGAAAGGACTGCAGAGCGTGATGCTAAACATTGGTACCCCAAGGACAATCCCAACATAGAGATGCCTGAGAGCTCATGGAACATGAGCAGCCCACAGCAGGAGAACATGCAAAACAAGTTGTTTCCAGACCATGATTTCACTTACTGGTAGCACTCCAGGTAGTCTTTGATCCCTTTGAAGCTAAACCCATTGCTAGGAGAATCAGACCTGCAAAGAAAGGATTAAAGGGGCAACCGTGACCCACAGAATCCACCTCTGTTTAGACCTGTAGACTTCAACATCAGTCCAACGCAGGCCTGGGCATCGCTCACTGACCTGCTGGCCACCTTTTGGACCACTAGCCTATGCATCTCAGCTCACATTCTGCCAGCCTCCTTGCACTCATGCCAGACACCAGGTACACTAAGGGTGCCACACAACTATGGCATCAGTCTTGCTGACACATTCTGGTTGCTTCATATTTCTGCTGCAATACAGCTGTCATTAAACTGTTTGACATCTGAGGTTTACATTTGTTACTCACCATTGCAACACTGCAGGATAGCTAGGATATAGTGGTAAATCTACTTCCAGGAAGTCTGTCACTAGGCAGATCCCGAGATAGCCAGCAGCACATACAGTGTGTGCTGTGGGAGGAGGAAAAGGCACTACGCAGCACACAAAGATACACATCAGCAAACTGCTTAAAAACAAAGTTGATGGCTCTAGCACATAAGAAATAGACCATTTCTCATCACAACAGGATAAACGTAAGAGCTAGCTGCAATTACTATCCCTATGATGGCTCCATGTCATCATACAGACCAGAAGCCATGTCCTGGAACAGGACAGTGTACAATACCATAATGTGCTATGCACGGAAGAGGTAAGACTCCCTGTAATACTCAATATATCACTGGTGGAGCTGGGGACACAAGAACCACAAGGCTGCACTCACCTTAACTAAAGCCTGTAGGAAATACATAGCTCCCTCTAAGGCAAAGGAGCTGAAAGCTTTTTCTTGCTCTAGCTTAAGAACTCAAGCAGGGAGCAAGATTAGCCCTGCTAAAAGCTGAGATCCACACAGAGAACAGAGAACCCATTCTCTGAGCTGCTGCTGAAGTGGAGCTCAGACATTTTCAATAACTACTGGACAGGCTCACAACTAAGAACCAAATCCAAATGGGGAGAGCATTCACAGCAGCCCAGCTGCTCCAATCTCACCATCAGACTTCAGCAAGACATGCAAGCCTGAGTGATGGCTGGAATCTAGTGGGATTCAATCAAGCCCAGGCTGCAATCAAGAAGCTGAAGAGGCTTTTACCCAAGCAACCTAAACCTGAAAACCAACCTTATGTGGATTGTTTTCATTCTTGTTCCTTCTCTCTTCCAAGCAAACCCTGTGTTCTCTTTGAGATTCCTTGCAGGAAAGAAACAGCACACCGGCAAATTCATGTAGAGCCAGCCACTAAGTATATCCGTTCTGACAGTGCAACCAGAGCCCTTGCAAGGGCAGGATTCAGTCTCTTCCCAACAAGGAGACTCCCGGAAGCTTGTAGAAACTTCACATTTCTTGTAAGAACCAGTGATGTGTAAGTTACACAATGAAAGATGACTGACAGCACTATCAGTCTGTAGAGCTGATAGCAGACTGACAGCACTATCTACTTTGCACAATAGCGGTGTGTGAGAAGATCTGAATCCAGATTACTGCCAACAACAACTTCCCACTTAAACCGTGCCAACACGTGTGTTCTCCCACTCTACTTTCACACATAACACACTGACCTTGCATCTAGCAGCTGCTTGATAATATCTGCTGTGCCTTTAGCCTCAGACTTGTCTTCTGTGATGTCTGCAGCAACCTCTGGGATAAATGTGGGATCTTCATGGATGTCAAGTGAACGCATGAGCAAGAAGTTTTCCAGCCTGGAAGAGAGTTACTGGTAGTCTGCAAGCCCTCCCATAAGTAATTTCCCAGCTTGTTCAAAGGGAACTTTACCCAGGAACATTGTGTCTTAGCAGTCTGCTCTCCCAGCAGGGAGTTGCAACAGATGTCTTCCACCTTTCTTTCCCAAAGGCAACACCACATTTGTTTTGCTTGCTTAATAAAACCTCCTACCACTTCACATAAAGCCAGCAGCCTCCATAAACTCCAGCTGGGAAAGAAATGGTGAAAGTTTTCAATTTGCTTTCACCAGATGCACCACCCACAGATCAATGGAGACAGGACTGGAGAGGAAAAGCAACGGAGAAAGGAATACAAAGGAATACAATTCAAGCACTAATCCTGCTAAAATCAGCACCTCCTCAGACTTTTCCATTACCTGCTTCAACATAGCTCGTTTGCAAACAAATACAACAAGGAGTGCAGCACAAGGCCACTGCTTGGAACACATAATGACCCTGTTGGTTGATACAGGGTGAGTGGTGGGTACTGTCTACCTGGATTTCTCTTCCAAGGCTTTTATACAGCTTCTCACAGTTTAGACAAGTGGCCTGTGTAAGGGATGAGGAACTGGCTGGCAAGCTGCACCCAGAGGGTGGTGGTAAATAGGTCCTTCTCAAACTGGGGACCTGTCACCAGTGGGGTCCCCAGAGATCAACATTGGGCCTAATTCTGTTCAATATCTTCCTAAAAGACCTGGAAGATGGGGTCAAGTGTACCCTGACCAAATTGGCTGATGACAGCAAACCGAGTGGGGAAGTGGACACTGTGGAAGGGAGAGCCACCCTGCAGGAAGACCTGGGTAGGCTGGAAGAGTGGGATAACAAGAACCTTATGGAGTTCAACAAGGACAAGTGTAAGGTCTTGTACCTGGGTAAGCAGAACCCAAGAGCACAGCACAGGCTGGGATCTGCCCATGTGGGGATCAGTTCTGTGGAAAGGTACCTGGGGGTCCTGGAGGACACAAGCTCAATAGGAGCGAGCACTGTGCTGCTGCGGCAAAGCAAACCAACAGGATGTTGGGTTAAATCAACAAGGGCATCACCAGCAGGCATAAAGAAGCCATTATCCCACTCTACTTTGTGCTTATCAGGCCGTACATGGAATACTGTGTTCAGCTTTGGTCCCCATTATACAAAAAAGATGTGAACGGGCTGGAGGGGGTTCAGAGAAGGGCCCAAAGATCCTCAAAGGACTGGGAAGCCACACGAGGAAAGGCTGAGAGAACTGGGTTTGTTCAGCCCAGAGAAAAGAGAGTTTAGGAGTGACCTTATCACCATGTTCCAGTATTTAAAGCGTGGCTACAAAGGAGATGGAGACTTCCTTCTTACAAGGAGTCACATGGAAAGACAAGGGGTAATGGGTACAAGTTACCCCGGGGAGATTCCAGTAGGACACCAGAGGAAAATATTTCACAATGAGAACAATCAGCCATTGGGATAATCTCCCCGGGGGAGTGGTGGGATACCCAACTCTGGACATTTTTAAGATTTAGGGTTCTGGGATATCTTGTCTAGTCAAGAATTTTGTCAAGAATGGTTGGACCAGATGATACTTGAGGTCCCTTCCAACCTGGTATTCCATGATTCCATAATTGGTAGAATTTGGCCTCAGATTTGGCAAACCAAGGCTGGCACCTAGACTTCCACATGGCTTTTATTCTGTGCAACCAAGTTCAGTCAGACTGGACCCAGAATTATCTCTGTGAGGGCAGCTAGACACCTTCCACCATGCCTGCCTGCATCCTCACAGAAGAGGTCCAAAGAAGCCCCTGTCTTCCTGCCTTTTCCTGTCTTCTCAGTCAAACTAACACCTGAACACCTTGCAAATGTTACTATGTCCTTTCTGCTACTTCTGAAGTAGTTTATTGGCACTATTTCTCTCTCTTATGATTTAGGAAATGAAGATTTAGAGCAAGGTGGACTCATGTTGCCCAAATAATTCATAAAAATTGTGCCAGGGCTCAAAATAAATCCCAGCTCTCCAGTTTCTCTGCATAGTGTTTTGATTGCAAGTCTGGGTTAGCCTTAGAATTTCTTATTGCCTGCCTTACTATAAAGAATGCATGAACTTAAATTCTCTGTTTAGCTCTTTATATTCTATCTGCCTTCTCTCATAAAACAGTTTTCTGTTGGCATCACTGTAGTGGAAGATGTTGCTTAAACAACATCTCTTTGAGTTGAACGAACTATTGCACTCTTCCACTCCAACTCTTTCAGCATTTCCTTAGGTTTGGTTTTGTTTTTAAAGTCCATGAACGGGGCTGCAGTGTAATGGTTTAACCCCAGCCAGGAGCTAAGCACCACACAGCTGCTCACTCACTCCCACCCCAGTGGGATAGAGAAGAGAATTGGAAAGACAGAAGTGAGAAAACTTGTGGGCTGAGAAAAAAGCAGTTTAATAGGTAAAGCGAAAGCTGTGCATGCGGTGAAAGCAAAACAAGGAACTCAGTCACCACTTCCTAGGGCAGGAAAGTGTTCAGCCATTTCCAGGAAAGCAGAGCTCCATCATGTATAGGAACACATCGTAACTCTGAACATCGCCCCCTTCCTTTTTGTTTCCCCAGCTTTATAGGCTGAGCATGACACCGTATTGTTTGGGGCATCACTTTGGTCAGTTGGGGTCACTAGTCCTGGCTTTGTCCCCTCCCAACTCCTTGTGTACCCCGAGACTACTTGCTGGTGAGGTGGGATGAGGAGCAGAAAAAGCCTTGGTTCTGTGTAAGCACTGCTCAGCAGTAACTAAAACATCCCTGAATTTTCAGTAGTTTCCAGCACAAATCCAAAACACAGCCCCATAGTAGCTACTATGAAGAAAATTAGCTGTATCCCAGCCAAAACCGCACAGGCTGTTTTTGTAAGGTGTGAATCCTTTCTGAAGATAGTGTTTGTCTGGGATTCAGGCTTACATGAGAAGCCAATGGGTCTGAGCTCTTCAGTTTGGTTCTATTTTTGATGGCTCTCCATAAAAAATGTATGTTGTTGACAGGGCTATTGTTTATTACACTGCAAAGGCAGAGCATGGTGTGATGCTATGATCTGAATCAAAACTTTTGCACTGTCACAGTCTCAGTTCTGTCACAGAGATCACCAGAATAACCCAGTACTGAGCCCAGCCATCTCCCTGTCCTTCCCTTTTATTATACTGCAGAAAAGAGGAGTTCACCTCAGTGTAAAGAAGGAAGCCTGAACACAGTGCAAAGGAGCAAGCTTCCAAGCACGGCATAAAACCCCAGATTTGG
This sequence comes from Loriculus beryllinus, assembly GCA_039877255.1. Lineage (NCBI taxonomy): Eukaryota > Metazoa > Chordata > Aves > Psittaciformes > Psittacidae > Loriculus > Loriculus beryllinus. Next base: position 23,857 of record JBCJKH010048210.1, on the reverse strand, counting down.
CAAAATGCCCTTGCTTGGCATGGGTCAAAACAAGCATATGGAAAAGAGAACTGAATGAGGAATGATCTGCTGGGAAGATTGGTACATGGTGTGGAGTCCTGCAAGACGGACTATTAGACAAGGGCTCACTGCTGTTTGACATGCTCTGTGCAAACCTGTGTGCTCCCACATTCCTGAACTTTCCTCTGGACAGCATTTATCAGGAGAACACTGCAGGGAGTATCCTCCTTCCCCACCCTTCTTTTCACTCCCTTTTCCTTGTTCTCTCTTTTATACTCAGCCAAGCAGAATCTGCAGCGGTTGGCAAATTTAGCTGCTGCTTTGTTTTGCTTCCCTCCCCTCAGTCCATGTTTACCAGTTGTCTGTGCTCAGCCAGCAGCTGTTTTATGCTGTGGGTTTGCATTGACTGACCTGCAGCCTCAGTCTATGCTATTTTGGTCTGGGAGCTACCTGCAAACCCTTTGCTGTGAGTAGTCAATATTCATGATTCAATATTCGGGTTGCACCACCGGTCAATGAGGTGACAGCGCCATGCCTTTGTTCCTTGATTAGATGACTGAACCTTTGTTAATTACTTCTGCCAGAAATGAAGTCTGTTGTGTGATTAAGTGGCTCTAAGCTACAGGCCTAAGATTTACTCCCTGTGAACTCTTGTTCCAACGGGACTTTGCACGTGTAAGGGTTCTCTAAAGTATAAAGAGACCATAGAAATGGCCAGAGTCACATTCTATTTCTAAGTTTTGAAAAATGGTTGACCCGCATGTCTTTGCAATACATTTGGCTCTAGTAAGGAAAGCCTGCCTTTGCAGAACATGAGCTCTCTTTTGGGACAGGTCCTCCCAGGATGTCTGCAGCACCAAAACCACATCATGCACCACAGCATGGAACAGCCTTGCTAAAATCTCTGTACCAACGCAATAGCAGCATATAATCTTGCGCTGACAAGCAGATGGAGTGAGCTAGGAATAAAACAGCATCTCCCAGTGCTGGGGCCATTTGTTCCATTTTTGATCTGGATAGGATGTGGGCAAAAAGGAACCTGTCTGTTGAATTAGCAACAGCAGAAGCTACATAGTCGAAGGTGGCTTTTAAGGGCTTTTTTATGCTGGCTCAGTGCCACATAGTGGAGGACAGATGGTATCTGATACCATCTACTGTCCTTTGGAGCAAAGTTAAACCACCAAAATATTCTGGACCAATTTTCAAGCAGCTGCATTAATTAATACTATGTTGGTTCTTTGTGTCATTAAGCTACAGCATTTTTGACCCATTAATAAAACAGAGGATGTATAATTGTGTGCTCAGAGACAGTATCATACCAGAGGAATAAATGAAAACCACATTATTTGGGTCACATATATATTATCAATCATGCCACTTGCATCTACTTTCTTCACTATGTGAGAAAGCATGTACAGGTATGCTGTTCCCTCCAATTATAAGAAGAAAGCTTAAATGCAACTGTTACACTTGACCTGATGGAACAAGAAGCAATGATTTCAGTGTTTGCTTTGGGGTTTGTGAATATCAGTAATTCTCACCCCAGTGGATCAGAGCAAAACCTCTGGCAAAAAGACACTTTTACCTGGTGTGTGAAAAACTTGGGTGATGAGTGGTCTCCCTTGGAAAGACAGACAGAAAGAGCTGCTTTTTATTTAGCTCCCTGTTCTGAACCTCTTTACTGGTTTAATGGAAAAAGGCCAGAATTAAAATTCAGAGCAACTGTATATACAAGAACTGCCTTAATTTGAAAGTCCTGTTGAATACAATGTGATCTGAAAATGATGCATGATGGAAATTCCTCACAGACTGGTGCATTAGCATTAGTCATTGCAATAGGAGTGGGTGGAGCATGTTAGAAGTCCTCGCTGTGATGGATGCACAGCACACATTGGAATGAGAATCATTACTGTGGACCAAGCAGAAAACACAGTAATTAAAGTTTCTGTGATGGACCCTTTGAAACACGTTGGAATCTGAGTCACTGTGAGTCATGAAAGGGACAAGGATCTGAATATGCCTCATGCTTGCATAAGCATATTCAAAAGGATGAATGACTTAGCTGGCTGTTATATCACTTACTGGCAGTGCTGTGGATAGCCTCATGGATGTAGTAAATGGTGAGTCAGGATTCCTTGGTTCTGCTGCCAGCTCTGCTGATGACTCACTTTTATACCCCTGAGTGATAAATTTTCCTCTCTTTTCCCCATCATGAACATGACACTGTATTTACCCCTCCTTATAAAGTAGTGAGACCTATTTCTGCCATGACTCTCATGTATGCCTAATATTATGCTTTGGAAATACTCCCAATACTTTTATGAATGAGTCTTTGGAAGGCGGAAGCTGTAGAATATGCAGATGTAAGGTACCAAATATAGTCACATCCCATCAGACTTGCGTGATGGTTATTTCTGATGTTTGATGATGTTTCTCATTCTCATCAATAGTTCAGTTTTTGGAAAGTCTGTGTGAGACTGGCCAGCCATTGAGGAACTCTTTCTATTCCTTTCTGATGGACTCTAGCTTGGGTCTTAAAGATGAATGCTCCATTTCATTACTTTATCCACCTAACTACAGTATGTTCCCGAGCTAGTTAAAATTAAAATTAGCTATCAAAATGCTAAACTTGATAGCTCATTTATCTTTCTGTCTCCCAACTCTACACTACAATACAGCAGTGATTGATCTTGTGTCTTCAAGGTACTATATAGTATAAAAACTAAGAGAAGATTAATTAAAAGCCGTCACATCCAGACAGGTTTTTAAATAAGTTTTAGATTTAGACAATATATCAGCTGAAGCAGAAAGATTTCGAGACCGTAAGCCTGTAACTCCAAGTGAGTTTTGCTTTCCTTTGGGACATAGCAAACACCATCTCGCCACAGACTAGCATCAAAGTCTGATTTGGCTGGGCAGGCCCATGGCAGGTGGCAGGAGACTGTCACATTCCCGGACTTACTCTCCAGCAGTGGGGAACCTGACGTCCTTGAGGACTTCTGCTGGCTCAGGGGAGAATGTCAGGCTCATGGCTAGATACCAAGTTGGAGACTGTACTGAGGCAATTGGAGCAACTTGTCTGGGCGGTACACTGAAATGCAGTTGAGCCCAAATTCAATGACAGCTACATTTGAGCTATCAGTGTCTGAGTATGGGATCTACAGAGCCACACAAAACAATCTAGTTTTCTGGCATTTTTGGCTAAAAAATCAGACACATGATTGCTGGGCAGCATGAGCATTCTAGTACCAC
>JBCJKH010048208.1:0-12181 GCA_039877255.1 Loriculus beryllinus | reverse complement strand
CTAAACTGAGCATTATTAGTGTGAGGTGTCCCTGCTTATGGCAGAGGAGTTGGAACTGGATGATCTTAAGGTCCTTTGCAACCCTAGCTATTCTATGATTCTATGAAATTTGTGTCCTTAATGCTTGATATTTCTATGATTATTCCTAATTTTACGGTTATGTTAATTTTTTTTTTTCAGGTTGGGAGATCAACAGAAAGCCCCATAGACTTTGTAGTAACAGATACTATTTCTGGAAGTCAAAATAATGATGAAACCCAGATTACCCAAAGCACCATATCCCGTTTCGCATGCAGGATTGTCTGTGACAGGAGCCCACCATATACAGCAAGGATTTTTGCAGCTGGATTCGACTCATCTAAAAATATATTTCTTGGTGTAAGTAATAACAGTTATGGTATGTATGAACAAACTCTGTTTTTTATTCTCTTATTTTCAAGCCCCACAATTTCCTTGTACTAGTTGATAACTTATCCTGTCATGAGACTTCTGTTATTTCAATATGCCAGCTGCAGTGTTAAGTAGAAATGGCAGTTTTATGTGCCTGATTTATTACCAGTGTGGACTCATGGTCATAATAATCTTAAACAATGAAACTCTATTTTAGTAATTGTTAGTGTATTTTCTTTAGGTTTATTTGATATATTCTTGTTAGCCATTATGAATAAGCTGTTATTGCAGCTGTGAGCAGTGCAGAAGCGAATCAACTGCATTATGGAAAAGGATGTGCCTTTACAATAGTATTCCAGTAACTAGGAGTATCCTACTGACTTTAAGCCCTTACGTCTTACCTGACCTGCGGTCAGGGGCATTCAGCTGAGTTAAAAATAATATTTTAAGAGAGAATAGTAATTGAAGATGCATAAGCAAAAGATGTTACCAGTCTGGCCCAAGGTATTAAAAGTGCCTTGTTTTTTTTCCTTTGTAAATCTGTCTCAGTATTGCCAGCTGGTGAGGAAGTGTGTGTTAGACACCCCTAGTAAAACATTCAGCATGTAAAACTTCCTTAGTCCATTCAGTTTTAGAAAAACTTTTTCTGTGCTGGGGTGATTGTCACATGCAGGAAAAAGCGGCGAAGTGGAAAAATCCTGATGGCCATATGGATGGATTGACAACTAATGGAGTGCTGGTTATGCATCCAAAAGGAGGGTTCACAGAGCAGTCTAAACCTGGAGTTTGGCGGGAAATCTCAGTCTGTGGTGATGTGTACACTCTCCGGGAAACCAGATCTGCTCAACAAAGGGGGAAACTGGTAAGTCAAAAGCAACTGGTAATTAAAACAATATAAGGGATACTTGTTTTGATGGTTTTGAATGGAGGCAGTCATAGGGTGACTGCTGAGTGCTAGTGTTGTGGGTAGTGCTGGCTGGTGGGCACTGGAATAATATAAGTAGATATGTGTTACACTAGATTCTGTGCTGCTCTTCTGTTTATGATTATACAGGAGAACACTAAGTTTTCTCCTAATGTCACTTTTCCAACTGAAATAGTACAGAGTGTAAAAGCTAAATAAACTTTGCACTTGAATCTCCATCTCTGAAATGTTCTCCTGAGACATGGGGACATCTGGAAATTACTGCATGGGAAGCTGTCTTTTGCAGTGCTGTCTTAAAAGGACTTGCATGCAAAACAAGTTTGCATAGCACAGCTTCTGTTTGACTTACCTGCCACTAGGAAGATAAGAGAAGCCCTACTAAGTATATTCCTGTTTTATTCTTTGAAGCAGGATGGGCTTTACTGCCACAGGGACTTGTGGCATGCATAACTGGGAAAGGGGTTCCTATAAAAGCATGTGTCTGCTTTTCATAGAATGTTTAGGGTTGGAAAGGACCTTAAGATCATTAAGTTCCAACCCCCTTGCCATGGGCAGGAACACCTCACACTAAACCATGTCACCCAAGGCTGTGTCAAACCTGGCCTTGAACACTGCCAGGGATGGAGCATTTACCACTTCTCTGGGCAACCCGTTCCAGTGCCTCACCACCCTCACAGTAAATAACTTCCTCCCTATATCCAATCTAAACTTCCCCTTTTTAAGTTTAAACCCATTACCCCTTGTCCTATCACTACAATCACTCCTGAAGAGTCCTTCTCTGGCATCTTTTTAGGCCACCTTCAGATATTGAAAGGCTGCTGTGTCTTTCCGTAGAAGATGGGAAGGTATTCCCATAGCTCTTGTTGTTAACCACCACCATATAGAAGTAGCCCAACAAAATACATAAGTAGCCATATTTCCAGTGAGGCAGATGACCTTCCCCAGAAGGCATCTTTGGCTTCTGGGTAGGTTAGAATGCTGTCCTGCCTGCAGACCTGGAAAAGCTCGTTCTGCTCTGTTAGGGTGCAAGGGTCATCTTCACAGCAGCTGAAGATACCCCTTTTGTAGCTTTATAATCCAGCTAGTAGACTTTAAAGACTAAGAAAGTGTGTGTCGTGGGGGGGTATATCTTCTCTTTTTTGTGCCAAAGTTCCTTTTGTGTTGCAACCTTAAGTTCCTGTTAGCTTGATGATGTTAGAGATATCTCACATACTTGCAGAAAACTGGCTTTCCAACTTTGACATTGGCCAGAAAACTGACTGCTCAGAGGAGTTAGGAGAATGGAGTTTGACTGTTTTGTTCTGCTTTCAGTAGACAGCCTGCTGTACATAAAATGCTTTGTCACTTTAATGATGGCAGGCAGACATTGCCTTGGGGACAGATGGTGTTGCGATTGCACCCTTTGTATCTGGTTAACAGAACACCTTTTTAGTGCTGCTAAAGAAAGGAATACTAAAACAAATAAACTCCCTTTCCTGCATCCAAAATGACTTGAATTCTCATTTAAATAAAATTACATGGCACACTGGTATTCATGTGATCAGTGTTCGTTGATTGGGTTCATAAAACCAAATGCACTCTATATAATGAATTGAGCACATTGCATATGAGAGAGCTTTTTGCTTTGCTGTTTGTGCAGGAATTATCTGAAAAGTGCATCAAATCAAGGCTTCTCTCATTTCTACTTCAACTGCTGAATTTTTCTGCTGGAAATGCTTTACACTGGTAACCTCTTATCTGTAGTCTGTATTTTACCATCTAGGTGTTTTGTGCAAGGATGATGCACAGTTAATCTCCAAATTTAAACTGGATTTAAATGTAAATGCCAAATTGGTTGTCATGCATAGTGTTCTTAAGTAGACATCATGATTTCATGTGACCTACTTTGTGTGTTTGTATTTGGCTATTTGTTTTGCCTTAGTGGTATTTTCTATGTAATTTCTATGCATAAAGCCAGCATATATCTGTTTTCCTCTTAAGTTTCATAATCTTTTTAATATATATTCATTGTTACTGGATTGGTAGCAATAGTAGAAGATGCTAAAATGCTTGTGACATTAAAATAAATTAAAGAATATTTCAGCAAAATACAATGTGTGTTTGGCATAATCCCTTGAAAATATTCTAACTACCTGCATTTGGTCAGAAAAGAGAAACTTTTAGGCAGTGCACATTGGGGCTATATTTGCATGCAATAGTTCATTAAATAAAAGGCCTAACTAGTTGGGATGGTTAATTGTTCAGAAGTTGAGCCTGTGTGGCTTCAGTTGCAGAACTTGTTACTTGAGAAATTCAACTGGTAACTCACTCTGCTGTAATGATAATCTGTGCAAGTACCTGTGCACGTAGCTTGGAGTGCATTTGTCATTTATCCCTAATGTACCTCTAGAAGAGTTTCACTGTTGATGAGGTACACTGTGGGAGTTCATGCTCCTGCAAAATGCTTTACACTTACCACAAGCCAAAAAAAAAAAGAAAAAAAGGTGTGTGAATGGCAGCTGGTCTATTCTGGGTGGCAGCTTTTAGTCCAAAAAGGATCTTTTGCTGTATGAGCAGCCTCTGCCAGTCTAATGGGCAAAGAATTCCAGGGGAGCAATCTACTAATACAGCTCTTAGGGAATAGCAAATTTCCTCTTCAGTCGATCAGGACTTACCTTAACCATGACAAAGGCACACAGAGAATCAGTATTAGAGAGGAAAAGTAGCATGCTGAGAGGTAGAGGATATTTGTGAATAAGTTAGTGATTACTGATGTAATACCTTTCCCAAATTGCAGGCAGGAAGACTCTGTATAATTATTAGTATTGACATAGCATATAACAACTGCAAAATTAAGACAAAATTAAGACCCGTACCAGCACAGAATGAGACACCAATGCTTGTTATAATCTTAAATATAGGATGAGAGATAAGAGGTGGATTCAGGCAAATGAAGGGGTCACAGTAAAACAATAGAAAAAAAAATATCTAATGTGCTAGGGATGGTAACAGCTTGGTGAGAAAGACAACACATTTACAGAACTCAGTTTTTTGTAAAAGCTCTCAGACTTAGCTACCTGTCCTTGTGTTCTGCCTTTAGGTAGAAAACGAGACCAATGTCCTACAAGATGGCTCTCTCATTGACCTGTGTGGAGCCACCCTTCTGTGGAGAACAGCAGATGGACTGTTTCACACTCCAACTCAGAAACACATTGAAGCTCTGCGACAGGAGATAAATGCTGCCAGACCACAGTGTCCTGTTGGGTTAAACACTTTAGCATTTCCCAGCATCAACCGTAAAGATGTGGTAGAAGAGAAACAGCCGTGGGCCTACCTCAGCTGTGGTCATGTTCATGGCTATCACAACTGGGGACATCGCAGTGACACGGAAGCGAATGAGCGGGAATGTCCTATGTGCAGAACCGTTGGCCCCTACGTGCCTCTCTGGCTTGGTTGCGAAGCAGGCTTTTATGTGGATGCTGGTCCTCCAACTCATGCTTTCGCCCCTTGTGGACATGTGTGCTCTGAGAAGTCTGCAAAGTACTGGTCTCAAATCCCCCTGCCTCATGGTACTCATGCATTTCATGCTGCCTGCCCTTTTTGTGCAACACAGCTGTCTGGGGAACACAACTGCATCAAGCTAATTTTTCAGGGTCCAGTTGACTGATATCGCTTTACAATGACCACAATAACATTTTCTTTAACAATTTACTGTGAAGATTTTGCCACTAACTCTACATTTTACCTTTTTTTATAATGTTATTAATAGGGTGGTAGGGTGGGGATGGGGAGCTGACAAAGGAAATTGTGAGGGACTGTGGTGGAATTGGGATACATTGATACCTGGAACTTGACGGATATCAGTGACCTTGCATGCTCAAAAGCAGCATATTCATGAAGTCTTCTTGGTCCAATTGTAGTATATTTGTAATCTTTTTATTAGTACCCTGGATCAGAAAAAGGTGTCTTAATGATTTTTTTTAAGCTAAGATTTTTTAATGGAAAGATTTTTTTCTTCTAAACTTTGACAAGCCTTTAAAACCTATTTTTCAAATCTAGAAGGAACATACAGAATGTAACTGTCTTTAATTTGCGATATAATTTAACTTGAATTTCTCAAGGAGCTTGAGTTTCTCAAGGAGCTAATACAGAATGTGTGGACAGCCATAGTTAAATGTTCACTAGAGGTAATTGGACATGTAAGAGAAAAATCCGGTGTCTAAATTGTAGAGTATAAAAGCTATTAAAATATCTATTATGGTATAACACAGCTGGCCAAAAAGGCATCAAAGATTACTTGAAACTGAGGAAATCCTGTTTGCATTGATTTCCTTTCAGTGTAAGATACCCACTGTTCATTATGTATGGTATATGGCTGATTTTTATTTTTCATTCCCCTTCCCCCACTTTAACCTGCATCTGGTGAAACTGCTTTACTTTTTTTACATACTTAATTCTGGGGTTTAAGCCAGTGTTCTGTATATGTGTAGTCCAGCCTTTTTATTTCTGCTTAACTTAGCTTGCCCTAACTGCTCCTTGCATGCCCAGGACCGTTGAGTTAATTGAGATGTAGCAAGCCTTTAAAAACTGCATTAATGAAGGGGTAGTGCTGCAGCAAAACAGAATGTTTAGGTACAACTTATACAGAACTTATTTACATAGACCTAAATTCAGGGAAGCACTTAATTTGTGTTTAGATCTAAACCCATGGATGGGACTACTTAGATTCTCAAGTGCTTCAGTGGATTGTGGTTATATGCTGTTATGTTTTGAAATAAAAAAGCAACTAGGAGTCGGGGGTTTTTTAAGCTCACTTACTAGCCAAAACGCTGTAAGGAGAGTGTCAATTCTAGTTCAGCTGAATATTTTTGTTCAGTTTTCAACCTGCTCCTATCTGTCACCTTTTTCTGGAGATCGAGCTGTGTTTGTATCCATTATTTTTTTTAAGTTTGTGCAAATCAAACAACATTCAAATGTAATCAGATATATGCACCAGGGTGGTACATCTGAAGTGGATTACTTGAAATTCCTCACTTTTTGAGAGCTGATAAATGTTTACTATGGAAAAAATTAAATCAGAATTTCATGAGATGTACCCTGCCCTCTGTTAGTTTCATTTCATACAGGATGATAATGCTTTGATTTGTGATTTAGTTTGGGGTTCTTTTTCTTTTGCTTTCCGTACTTTTGGTATCTGAGGTATCAATCTATCCAGGTTAAAAAAAAAACAGTGAAGAATTTGGGAGAAAACAGTAACGTCTTTAGATGAAATTGATCATTCAAGCTCAGTTCTGTTTAATCAACTATAGCTCTTTGCTATATTTGTGCCCTTTGTATAAATACATAATTTATATGATTTTAATATATTCTGTATATATGTTCTTGAATTGGCCTGTTCATATTTTGGTTGTAAAGTTGTTTTATAGCTAACCTTATAAACATTTTACATGTCCCTTGCCAGTGGTGACGGGGCATACTTTGCTGCTGTTTTTAGTATGATTTTGCTGTATAAATGTTCAGCATTTTAATAATTTGGGAATAGCTTTTCTTTTTATGCTTTTGCTGTTCAAAAAAAGAAAATCTGCAGCGCTTCTTCTAAATATTCCAAACTGTACAGTTTTTGTCCCGCTCAGTTGATTGGAAATAAGGTGAATCTTGTTAATCTAAAACTATGTGCTTCTTCCTAGTGCCTTTTCAATGAGATCATCTTTTGATTCTGTATTCTGAGTCCTTACTCCCACAAGACAACCTTGTGGCTAATCACCAAGAGCAGCAGCCCAGCCTGATTGGGAAGAAATGCCTTTGGCCTTCAATTCCTTGTTGTGGTTTCTCTCATAAACGTGAAGGTGCCTCTTCCTTGTTTATATTCAGTACAAGTTCCTCAGGTCCCATATGCATACGGCAGCATTATTTCTATTTAGCATATACCTCATCTGCGAGAGGCAGTCTCACCTCCACCAATTCCTTACTGGACTCTGGAAACACTTTGTTCCTCACAAGATATACTATGAAATACACTTTCAGGAAATGTTCTTTGTTGAATTAAGGCCATGAGCTGTGTGTTAAGGCTGGTGGCCAGAGGTCTCAAGCTCCATATATGACAGTTTCCCAGGTTTGGGATGGTAACTATAGTACTGAGCGGAGCTGATCGACACTTGCATGTATGGTCTCCTTCTGAGCATAGATGTATTGTAAACATGCAAGTTCCCAGGTATCTCCATTACAGAGCTGCTTTACTTTCTTCTTGCACTGTTGCAGTTTAATTGCTGCTTCAGGGCTCCATATAGCTATATCTTGTGCAAAGTGAATGTACAGTGTCAGAAGAATCCTCACTGCAAACACCTAGCACACCATCTGGTTGTGGTGTGTTTGCCTTGCATGAAGTGGAAGGTTGACTGCTGGTTTGTATACAAGTGAAGCCTATCTTTTAAAAGACTTTTAAGAAAGACTGTTGTTTTCTTTCACTATTGGCAATTCTGTGTAACACAAGGAATACTGCAGGGAGGAAAACTCTCCTGTTGGCTGGGAAGTAAACTTCCACAGTTCCTTTGCATGAATCCAGGTACTTTGCCATTAACCAGCATTCAAATCTAGGGTGAGTCCTGCAGAGCTGGATTTGCTGGGAAAGCAGAAAAGTTTGTAGCATTATTTTTCTCAAACACTCCTACCACACTTACTGCTCTAATGAAATGATGGACTGTTGGGCTAATAGCCCTTTTCTCCTTCCGTCATCTCAATAAACACGCACCTTCTGGTCACTCAATAGCAGAAGTATTTGCTGGGTAAATAAAACTAGTTCTGTTTGGATTGAGTAAACTTGAGAACCGCTCTCAAACTTTGTTTTGAAACCTTATTTCATGATTTCAGCGATAAATATGTTTCTCGTGTACCATTTCAAATGCTGATGAAGTGTTCTGTAAGGAGTTTTTTCACTTGTTACTGTTGATTCTATTTGAATGCTTCAAAACCAGCTTTGACTGTGTAACTTAGAGGTAAAAGTATTTTTCTAGTCTGATCTTTAAAAATAAGTGTCATACCCATGCACACTGGAGCTGTTAATCTTCCCTTCTTCCTGGCAGCTTTTTGATACGAGTGCTGGAGTCTAAATAGATGTCTGAGTGGTAAGCATTGTTCTTATTTTGGATTGTGGTCCAAGTAATATGAAAGAGTTAGCATGATACTGCATTTTAATCACATTTTTCTTTTCAAGTGTGGTTACTTTGTGTGTCAGGGTACAGTGGTAGTGCTGTATTGGCAGAGTAATTATAGAAGGATTTGGTTTTGTCCTTTGTGAGGCTGGGAATGGGGCTCAGAAAAGACTAAAGTTGCTGTTGGGCCTGTTCCAGTAGGGACAGTTCCACCCTGAAGCAAAGGCATACCAGGGACCCATCAGAAACATGATCTGAAAGCTGGTTCATACTCTAAAAAGGATTCTCCTCCAGTTCTTTGGGAAGCTCTGGATGGCGTGGAAAGGCTGTGATCTTCCCAACAAAACACTCTGTGATATTTTAGTGGGATTTCCTGGAACTTGAGTGTTCTGCTTCAGAGCCTGAGTGTGGAGCAGAGCTGCTGAGTGATCACAGTGACAAACTGCAGTAGTTTCTGAATATAACCTATTTATTTTTTAACTTCATGCACCAGCCAAAGGAAACTCTGTTTCACCTGTGGTAACTCCCCCTTTAAGTACGGTTGCAATAGTTGGTCACTTTGCTCACCATGTTTTTTTCCTTCTTCTGGAAGTGGAAGGAAGCTTCTCCAAGACTGTCATGTTTCTGTTCATCCAGCTCATAGTCTCAACACAGCTGTGGGCTCAGAGAACTGTTGGTAGCGATCTGGCTATCATGAGAACCAAGGAGGGGTGTTTAAGTGTGGTAGGAAAACTGACCTGGCTTGACTCCTGCTCTTGCTTAAAGCTGAGCCGCAGATATGGTCTTGAAAAAGAGCTGTGCTTGTCTGTTCGTTGTAAAGGAAGGCTCTGTCACAGGTCATTAAGTCTTGTTTTCCCTAAGACTGTTGCTAACATGCCATGTGGAATGCAAAGTGGAATTGACAAGTTAGAGCTGTTGATGGGTGCAGGTAGGAACAGAAGTGTCTGTTGGGTATGTGATTTGAGTTGGTGTGGACAGCTCAGCAATTGTGCAGTATTCTGGCCAGGGATTCCTCCTCATTTGCTCAGTTCTCAGCCTCTCATGAGTTTTTGGCTCCTCTCACTTTCTATTTATCCATGTAGTTGCAGGTAAACAAATAGAGCTTGGAAAACAAGGAAGAGGAACAAAAAAATATACCTTTTAGGCTTGTTTACCTCTTCAAGGGAAATATAAATTGGAGTTGCAAATGTCTCTTACAGATTTTCCTCATTCTGTTTTTTATGAGGATTCTTCACAGGCCTTCACACCTTGTGGTGTGAATTAAAAACATAGGAGATAAGGGTGGTTTGGGGGGTTGGGTTGGGGGAATGGAGAGGGGATAGTTTTTTAGGATGAAATCACAAGGCTCTGTGCAAACCACATGCCGCTGGCTACAGCAGACACACTGTTCTTGAAAAATCAGTTGTCAGCCTTGGCAGATAGCAAAGATGGTTATTTAACTTTTGTGGTGATAAGAGTTTTCATTTATTGGCAATGGAACAAAAATACAAGTTGCTTGAACAATCTGACTACAGGTAAAACTGGTGGCTGTCAAGATTTCCTTTTAACAGGGTGTATTTACACTTTTCTGGTGGGCAGTTCAGTTTTCAAGTCCCCTGGAAGTCTGTTCTGTTCATGTCGTGGCAATTAGGGATAGGTGTTTCTTTCCTCTTGGATTAAATACATGATGGAGAGCCCCTGGAAGGTGCCTTTCTTGGGACCCAACCATAGTAAAAGTCTCATGCAGGAAAGTCCATCATGATGGAGATGTTTACCTTTCAACAGTGTTAGCAGCTGCTGCAGTTCTGGGTATATTTGTAAAATTGATCTTTTATATACCATATGAAATGGACTGAAAGAATTTCATTGCTGTTGTACCTGTGGGAGTACAAGCCATTTTACAGAAAAAAAATCTCAGTATTGTCACTGACTCCTTCAGTGTTTTCTCCCTGCTGGTTGGCTGTCAGGGTTTAACTTTGATTTGCAAAATATATAAATAACTTAAACAGTTTCTTCTACCCTTTAATCCCCTTTCTTCTCAGAAACAAAAACCTAAGCTGTTGAGGATTCTTATGTATTCAAGGTGTAGTGGAGTGTACTCAGGTGTGAGCGCCCTGAAATTTCAGTTAATTCACTTCCCTGATTTTTAAATTGAACTGTTTGTTTTCAATGCCAGCTGCCTTCTTGCGGTGTTAACACAATTGCTAAATAAAAGCAATTTCCAGGAATAATATGTTTTGTGGCTCTTAAAATTAATTTCCATAACGGTAATTCAGTGTTCTGTTTGCGTCTGTGTATTCATCCCTTTTTGTATGCAGTCCCTGTGAGTATGCAAGCTTCATTCTTTTTTTTAATGAGCTAAAATGAATTGTCAGCCTTTCTTGGTAAGTAGGAAAAAAATGAATGTTGGTATGAGAATAGGAAAGGGAAATAAGGATATCTGCAGCTTCTTTTAGATGTGGTTGTCAGCCAGCTGACTATCAGGCATCCTTGTAATTGAAGAGTGCTAAATACTTTCCAGGGAGCATGCTCCCACATGAATGTGAGGGGGAAGCTTCGGGTCTGTCGTAACTGCGTGTCCGCCTCTTCATAGAAGAGCAAACCCTCTCCTCTGGTGCCGTCGCTGTCACTACAGGGACTGGCTTCACTCAGGGCATCCTGAATGGTGCTAGACACGCACTGTACAGACATGGTCAGACCGGTCTCTGCCCCAGTGGGTTTCTGAAGAGCTAATCTGTGCTTGAAGCGCAGTGCATGGGTGGAGAACAGCAGTTCACACCTGGCAAAGGTAGACATGATCTGATTCTGTTTAAAACAGGAGCAGCTGAAGAGAGGTAGTTCTGCTGGGGATGTTGGTGAGAGAGAGGTTTCAGCTACTCCTTTGAGGGGGAGACAAGCCTGGAGGCAGGAACAAGGAGTTGAGCGGAAGGCATGGGAAGCTCTGGTAGCTGAGGTGGCTGCTGATAACCCAGAGGCAATACTATAGTACCCCTTGGTGTAATACCCTTCCATGAGCTTTTTGTGCGAATTCCATGGATTTTTATATCAGTTCCATCAGATAAAAGGAGTTTGGCTTTTAATTGGAACCTACAGCTTTCAGTCTGTGCTCAGTTCACTTTCTCCAAGACAACAGGACCAAATGTCATCCTAATGATACCATTCCCTTCCTGCCTTTCTCATTCTTCTCACTACCTGATGAAAGATGCTGTGGTCTCTTTTTCACTCCCCACTGAAGAGAGTATGTATTCCTGCATCTCTGTTACCTGGCTGTAAAACTTCCCTTAGTTACTGCAGCTTGTGCTGCTCAGATGTGATTTTTGTGAGAGGTTTCCAGATCATTTGTGATTACTGCTTCTCTTTCCCTTTCAAGGTGCTGCTGTATGGATGCATATTTTTAGGAGGAACTTAGGAAATCTCTTTCATGTAAAGCTAAGGCAGACAGAAATTAAATGTAGGAGTCTGAGCCTGTTATTTCTTTTTAACTTGCTGAAAAGTCATGTCTGAAGATGGACTCAAGATGAGCAAATACTTAACAGCACAAAAGAACTCAGTAGAAACCCAGCTACATCAGTGCTTAGAACTGTACAGAATCATAAAATGGTTTGTGTTAGAAGGGACCTTAAAGCTCACCCAGTTCCAACCCCCTGCCATGGGCAGGGACACCTTCCACTAGACCAGGTTGTTCCAAGCCCCATCCAACCTGGCCTTGAACACTGCCAGGGATGGGGCAGCCACAGCTTCTCTGGGCACCCTGTGCCAG
>JBCJKH010048202.1:0-14755 GCA_039877255.1 Loriculus beryllinus | reverse complement strand
GATCTCCCTCCTCAAACTGACCGACCCCCGGCCGTCCCTCGGCCGGAGCTGCGCTGCCAGCCTCGGAAAACAAACCCTCCTCCCGTCCCACCTCCTCCCTTCCCACCTCCTCGGGCTCGCTGTCATTGGAGACTTGTGCTTAAACAAACCGGGCAGTTTAAAAGCTTTGGTTGGAGCCTCAACGAAAGAGTGGTTTGTAGCAGCATTTTACGCGACCTCCTTCCCAGCGTCACATTCCTGAGTCCCACAGTCACACTATCACATTCTGGGGAAACTGTCCATTTATTACTATTATTATTATTTCAGCAGAAAGTCCTATAGCACTTGGCAAAGAAAGCATTTTCTCTTTCTGGGCGTTGTTTAAACTGTCCCACCGACGACAACTGCCGCGGATCCGACACAGCGTCACCGAGCCGAGCTAGTCCCGCTCCTAGCGTCCCTTCTCGGGGGGAGATGCCACCGATTGCTACCTCCACGCTGTCCCCTGAGCTGGACAACACCGGCATCACCGCCCGAGGCTGCACGTCTGCCCGGGGAGGCTTTCCACGACCACCGGCTCGGTTACAGCGAGGAAGCAGGAAGGCTCCGGAAGGGGACCCGACTCCCGCTGTCGCCGAGCGGGGCGTCCAGCCGGGCCCTGCTCCCGCCACCGGCCCCTACAGTAAGGTCAAGTACTGGCCACTGCCAGGAAGTTCGCCCGGGGAAGAGCTTTCTGCACAGCCCCAAATACCAGCTCCTACACCCCCCACCTCCCCAGCCTCCACCCGCCGCACGGTACCTTTGCAGTGCAAAAACTCCTCGGGGTGCGGGAAGGAGCCCTCCTCGCACAGCAGCTCGCAGGTTTTATCCGATGTCAAGGGGTAGCCGTTGTCCTCCTCGTTGTAGTCGCTCTTGCCGTTGCTGTTGGAGTAGCCGTTGGCATACATCTTTAGGGCGGACCTGCGGAGGCACAGGAGCTCCTGGAAGGCATACCTGAAGTCCGGGCTCCGGCAGTAGATCAGAGGGTTGAAGGCAGAGTTGACATAACCCAGCCAGTTCAAGAGGATGTACACGTACTTGGGTATGATGTCGTCCTGGATGACGTGTACGATGTTGACGATGAAGAAGGGTAGCCAGCACAGAGTGAAGGTGCCCATGATGATGCCCAGGGTCTTGAGGGCCTTGTGTTCCTTCAAGAAGAACTTGGAGGAACGGCGGTGCCCAGCTCCCCCTTTCTGCTCCTGCTCCTTGTTCTGGGTGTGAAACCTTCCTTCGCTCCTGTCTATCTTCTGCAACTGCTTCTTGGCCACCTGGAAGACTCTGGCATACACGAATACCATAACCACGAGCGGCAGGTAGAAGGAGATGATGGAGGAGGCAATGGCATAGGCTTGGTTGGTGAAGAAGTCACAACACGTGTCCTTCTCGTAGCACAGGATGGCCTCGTCACGGTCTGCCCGGTACCAGTGCATTTGGATGGGCAAGAAGGAGGTGAGGGCAGAGACCACCCATACCACAAGGATGACCACACGTGCCTTGCTCTTGGTCAGCAGGCTCTGATACTTGAAAGGGGAGGTGATGGCAAAGTACCGGTCCACGGCAATGACACAGAGAGTCTCAATGCTGGCTGTGACACAGAGAACGTCCAAGGAGGTCCAGAACTCACACCAGAAGTTCCCAAACTTCCACATCTCCATGATGATGTGGCAGGCGCCGAAGGGCACCACGGCCAGCCCCATCACTAGGTCGGCGCAAGCCAGCGAGGTGATGAAGTAGTTGGTGACAGTCTGCAAGCGCTGGAACCGGGCTATGGCGGTGATCACCAGCACGTTCCCGAAGACGATAGCCAGCACGATCACCGACATGAGGATCCCCATGCCCACCATCCACACGTCCCGCGACAGCGTGGGGTCGGCGGAGCTCTGGTTCGCGCTCACGTTGCCGCCGGGCAGCTCGGTGCCTGCCACCCCCATGGCCCCGCAGCGAACCCCTCAGGCAGGCGGCGGGGGCTCGCCTTTGCTTAGAGCTGCTCCGCGGCAGCGCCGCTCTGGGCGCCGCGCATACGGGACGGCAGGTGCGGGGCGGGCTCGGCACGGGGGTGCTGCCGCCGAGCGTGCCTGGGACCGGACCGCTCCGCTCCCCGCTGTTCGTGCGCGTCCCGTCCTGTCCCGTCCCGTCCCGTCCCGTCCCGTCCCGTCCCGTCGCGGCGGCAGCGCGCCCGCCCGACTCCCCCAGCCCGTTAGGCGCCGCGGAGCTTATAGCGACACCCGCCGTGACATCACCGCCACACAGCCAATGGCGGCCCGCGCCGCGCCCCGAGCGCACCTCGCACCCCCTCTCCGTACCCCTCCGCACCCCACGCGTGTCCCCCGGCCCCGGGGTGTCCCCGTGTCTCGCACCCCTGCACCCCGTGTGCTCCCTGCCCCGCGGTGCCTCCATGTCCTCACCACTGACACGTTGATGCCAGAGAGGGACCCTTCGGTAGGGACTGTAGCGAGAGGACAAGGGGTAATGGATTCAAACTTAAACAGGGTAGGTTTAGATGACACATTAGGAAGACGTTATTCCCTGTAAGGGTGCTGAGGCGCTGGCACAGGGTGCCCAGAGAAGCTGTGGCTGCCCCATTCCCGGCAGTGTTCAAGGCCAGGCTGGATGGAGCTTGGAGCAACCTGCTCTAATGGAAGGTGTCCCTGACCACAGCAGGGGGTTGGAACTGTTTCTTTCCAACTCAAACCATTCTATGCTCCTGTGCCAGCCCCCAGCCCAGCACCATGGCTGTGTTCCAACCCATTGGCACACAGGAGGTGGGATGCATCCAAGCGCTGGAGCTGCAGTCCAACCCCAGAATCTAGAGCTGGTCAAAGACACAGACACCCTCGACTGCCCCGGGGAGGCAGGCAGGGAGGCTGTGTCACTGCCGCACCCCACAGTCCCCCATGCTGCAGCCAGGCATGTGGCTAGCCCTGGACACAATCAGTCACAAGTATTCCCCTCCAAAGCAAACAAATTTGCTAAATAAGGACTAAGGAATACTGGAAACTTCCTTTCAGCCTAACAGGACATAACGCTGCTGCTGGAGTTTCGGTTCTGCCCATTGCTCTGTGCAGACACTGTCCAGCCTAGTGTTGCTCCCCCACAGAGATTTATCACGATGCCTGCAGGCCCCAGGGGCTTGTGGAGGTGACAGCGAAGCCTGAGGGCTGTGGTTCTGCAATTGCCCTGTGTCACAGAAAGGGAGAATAGAAAGAGCTGCTTTTGCCTGGGTTTACCTCCACACCTTCGGCTGCACCAGGAGTGTCTTGTTGGGTGCTGCACTGTATGCCTCCTCTGGCAGAGGCAGTGGAGGACTCCTGACTTCACTAGCAATTAAAGAGTTGCTAATGTTAAGCCTCATTTGAAACACATTGGGTGCTGGAGCCCCATGGGGTTCACAACTCTGCCTTGTTTCTCCTGGACAGCAAAGCCACAGCCCTCACCCCGCCAGCCCTGTGCCACAGCCGCTGGGTGTCCGTGTCTCACCGCCTGTGCCTGGCTATTTATAGAGGAGCTGAGTGTACGGGGAGGAAGCTTTGTGGTTTAAACAGAGGGGCAAGTGAGGTGCTGGAATCAGGAAATAAGATGAAAGGCAGTTCAGCGCTACCAGGTTTCTGTCTAGGCAGGGATCTTCCCTAACCAGCGGCTTCCCTGTGCTGTTTCCACACTCTGCACACTTCAGAGGTTTTAAAAATGAAGAGATGTGAACAAAAGAGCCATGAGGCAGGAAAATGAGAAGATTTGGGCACTGCATGTTGTCCTCAGCTCTCTGTTCCCCCTTCTTTTGTAAGAGCTGATCAGAAGGCTCTAGAAAGTGCTCAGGGTAAGTTTCTGGTAATAACCTGGCGAGTTTGCTGTGAAGTTTCCCGTGGGTTAGGTGAACATGTAGGAATACTCTGACATCAAATCAAAGAGCTCAAAAAGCACTAGACCCCCTGCCCTAACAGCCGTGCAAATGTTCATCCTTGCATGAAGCACTGAGTCTCGGAAAGAGGAGAGGCAGGACTGGGGATACGGTAGGAAACACCAGCGTTGAGAGAGTCAAAGCTCTCTGCTTCATAACAAGTGCTTTATCAAAGCATCTTTATGTCCTGCACATCCCCACTAGCAGTCCCCATCCCTCCCCAGAGCCTCCTTCAGACCTCTGGAAGTCTCTGTGACCCAGGGTACAGAAATCAGCCAGCCCAGCTTACATCTGAGTGTTTTGTCATTGTTGTACTATATTTAAAGAAGCCTGAACCTCTGCTTTGATTAACAGGGTGTGGTGAAGGAAGCAGAGAAAAGCTGATTTTTCTTCCTTGGTTCTGATGCTCTTGCTTGTGTTGGCAATCTTTGGTCACCTCTGTGAGGTGTGTCAGGGTGGGCCCATGGCTTAAGCTGATTTCTGCCCTTGGCTAAGCAGCGGTGACCCACACCAAGTGGGACTAGTGACCACAGGTCAATTTTGAGTAGTTATTGGCTTTCCAGCATGTTCAAGACTTCTTACTTAAACAAACACAATACCAAACCTCAGAGGAAGACAAATTTGCACTTCTTGCACTGCCTAAGGCCCTGGAAAGAGCCCCATCCCACCCCAAAATGCCTCCTTCTGGGTTCCTTGAGCTTGGAGGATGTCAAAATCAGGCACGTCTCATTTGTTTCGTGATGCACCACTGACCCTGCTGCTTCGTCACCACACTAATCTTTTCTCTTTTTATAATTGGATGTGTGCTCCCTCCTTGCTGGGTGACATTTGAAGAACAGCCTGTGGGATCAATGAGAGAGGCAGGGTTGGTAGCAAGAGGTAATCACTTTTATTAGCCCAACTGACATAATTGGAAAAAACAGCCAGGCTTTCGGGCATGCAAGACCTCCCCAAGGGCTGTGACTAGCTGCGATGCTGGCCTTAATCCCGCCTGCCCAGATACTTGTCACAAGCTGGAAAGCACAAGCACTCTGATGTTAAGCAGCTGGCCAGATCAAGCCCTTGGCAGGCTGGGAAGTGACAGTCTTTGACACAATGTTTGGCAGGAGAGGAATTTGTAAAATCGTCTTCTTGCAGAGATTTGATAAACATCAGTATTTGGTATGTCACTGAGGGGAGGCTGTGGAGAGCAGAAGCAGCCTGCAGACAGCATGGGAGCATCCTTCTTCTGTGGCTGCTTGCAGGGGTAAGGGAGCTTAGGGCAGGTTAGCTGTGGCAGCAGCGCTGCAGCCGCATGGTTTTTGATTTCTCTTTCTCTCTTGCTTTATAAGCCATGAGGGGGAGCCACCCCATGACTTCCAGCTCTCCGTTAATCTCTCTCTTATGCTTGTTTGGAACAACAGTGCAATTGGAAATTACGGTTTGAGTGATAAAATGTGGGTTTCTTTCTTTCTTTGCTTGTTTCTCTCTTGGAGCTCCCTGCATGGTCTGGTGGAAGCCCTGGGGCATCTGTTTGCTTCAGGAGCCGGCAGCAGGAGGAGCCCAGGACTCCCCCTGGCTCCCACCTACAGCAGGGAGGACAGCAGAAGGAACACAAGCACTGCTTCTCTTTGATGATGGAGATGCCGCCACCTCCACGCTTGGGCAGCCATCTCAATCCCCAGTGCCCCCAAGGACCATTCCCATCCTGTGTTCTGCAGGGGTGTGGGCTGTGGAGGAGCTCTCCTCCACTCTTGAGGGCTGCAGGATGATGTGAAGTGTCTGAGACAGCACCCATCTGGCATGAGCATCCCTAATGCTTCCAAATGTGCTACCACTGCTAAAGAGTGCCTGTCCCCACATCCTCCCTTATGAAGGTGTTGTGGAGGTGTGAAGGGAAACTGAAGGAGAATCATTCCACCATTGGAATCATTGCACCAAGGTGGGCAGGACCCTCTGGTCCTCTCTGTGCATCTCCCAGAGCATCTGCTGAGTATTGGAAATCGCAGCTATTAACCTCTGCAGCACTGGCATTTGGAGGGAGACTGTTGCTGTTTATTGTTTTTGACTAGACCAAGAAAAAAGGAAACTGCTGAATATGAGCAATGACCCCAGTGAAAACTAAAGTGCTTTATATGGAAAACGACACTGGCTGGGACAGCTGAACACCAGAGATTCATTGTCTCTGGGACAAATCCTGCACTGCTCGTGTGTAAATCAGTACTGATGGTGAATATAGGTTACAAAATGACACAACGTGAGGGCAGCAGAGGAAACAGAAGAGAGCATCGGAATAACAGTTAGAGATAAAAGATTGTTACCAAGACTTTTCCTTCTCATTACTGTTTTTCCCATAATTAAACACTGTTTTCGCAAGCACAGCAGATCACTACCGCTAACCCACACCTCCCTCTTGACTTGTCCCTGGCAATCGACCTCTGAGCCCATGCCACCAGTAGCCTTTTCTTGTCCACTGCCCAGCATCTTGTTTCCCTGTATGGTGGGAGGCTGTTGCAGTGGAGTTTGCCACAGAAGGGAGGTTTTCTGAGTGCAAAATACACCCCATCCTCCAGGCATCATCAGCACAGAGGTGGCTTCTGCTCCATTACCTCCAATCAGGACCACAGAGGAGACACCGCTCAGGTGCAATGGGCACCCGGGGCCACAGAGCAGATGAGGCTACATAAACACAGCCATAATTTCACAGAAGCCTGGGCTGGAGCCACACTGTGTGAGGCAAACAAGCCTGATCCAAACACAAATGCACTGAGTTGTGGCTGTACTGAGGTGCCTTGCTTCTCACGTCCAGCCCTTGTTCTTTCAAAGTAGTCTAAGCATCTCAGGTAATGCTCAGCATCATTAGGCAAGAGGCACCTACACAGATGCAATGGAAACCTTTGTCTCACATAAATAACAGGCATTTATATAGGAGGCACATCAGAGAAGCAGCATGGAAAGCACAGAGGCCTCTGCCCTCCTCACTTCTCCACCATCAGTGAGGGTCTACTATACCCCTAAAGTGAATCCTAGTCCTGGAGATAGAAGTTCCTGCTTGAATTGGGGCCAGAACTTCACCTCTCATTCCTAATTTTAGAAGGCTACTTCATGAGCTTCTAGGAAAAGGAACTGTGTGTGCCGGAATATGTGCCCAGTTCTACTGAGTCCAAGAGGAAATTTGTTTTTTCCTGAGAGCTTTCTTATCAAATCTGCTGCATATCAAACCCAAAATAGCTTGTGTGGCTGCTGGTCAGACCAAGGTGTCCCTCGGCTCCAAGGGATGCTTCAGGAGCTAGAGGGGGATTTGCTAGCTTGCTGCTGCAGGGTAGCATGGCCATGGTGGGTGTTGTGTGCATGACCTTCATCTGGTGCAAACCCAAGGGGTATTAATTTAGTTTAATTGACTTTTCCACTGCGGGCAAGACCATTGGCATGGTCTGAAAGCAGGTACACCAACATGTGCTGGGCCAAGCCGACAGCTGGTGCCTGGGTGCCTTGCAGCTGCATGGCCATTCTGTGGGCATCATTCAAAGGGGATGCAATCCTTGCAGAGCCACAATGTCTTCTGAGCCCTTGGGCAAGTGCTTAGCATTCCTATAGGAGGCTCCAGACCTGGAGTGTCAATACACACACAGAGAAAAGACTATAGTCTTTGGCATTTGGTTCCTAGCTCACCCAGCCCTTTTCAGTCATTGAGCCCTTAATTTTCTGTTTTCCTTCAGTGAGGCAGAATTAATTAATTAATCCTCATTCCTTCAGGTATCTGAAGAGGACATCCACTAGTGTCTGACATGTCTTCTGGAGTGGACTGCACAAGATAACACTGAAAAGGTTGTTTTTCTCTGTGGTTACAACATATGTGGTCCCTTGCTAGAGAAAGGAAATCACAATGCAGAAGTGGCTTAGAATAAGCCAGGTTTGTCTTATTTCTTTGCAATGTCTCAGTCTGCCTGTAGCCACCAGTCTGCCTGTTTTACAGAGACTGGACATTTGCAGTGGGAATTGTCATGAAGATTTTGCTTTTCTCACACTGAGAATTCTGAACACAAACATCTCCAGAACATGCAAAGATACTTATTTTGCTGGTTACCACCAACAAATTTGCCTAACTGGGGACCATGTCTGGTAGCAAGAAGGGTGTAAACACTAAGGTGCCCAGGCGATGTACACGACGGAGTTACTCAGAATTCAGTCTCCATAGCTCACACATCACTTGCCCCCTCTCAACCTGGACGTGACAATTGATGTGAACCCTCTTTAACTTATTTCCTAGCCCTGGCTGATGTTTCCAGCTCGTATCCCACCTGCAATACATCAGTCAGTCCTCTCCTTCTCTGCTCATTAATGGACGCTAAATTCAGAGCAGCACATGAAGTGAAAGGCACCGTGTCTCCTGACCACCCAGACTCTTTACCCACCCCAGCCCACTCTGGAATGTCAGAACAAACACCGTGTGTAACTCCTCAAACAATGTAAGTAATCACTTTTAGATGGGCTATTGTGTGTGGCATTCATCTAGGAGATGGTATCTGGGAATGGTATTTTGTGTGCTAGTGCATTTTAATAGCATGTGAGATTACATCTCTGGCTAGTGTTTTTATTTGCTATACTATGGTAATTGGGTGATTTTAATCTGTGGTTGATTTTATTTTTTCGTTAATGTAGCTCGCCCTGGGGGAAATGGTGTAAGGATGTCTCTGACTAAAATTAGCCCTGGCAAAGTTTAATTCATCCCTTCCGCCAGCTCACGGCAGAGCATGCGATAAAATATGGTTGCAGGTCCAACTAGCTAAATAGATGGAGAACCTGCCAGCCTGGGCTTTCTCTCCTGCTCATGCTATTCACTTCTTCAGTGGAGGCACAAACACAACGTTTTGAGAGCTCTGTATCCTCCAAAAATTCCTCTCTGTTCCCATAGAACAGGCATGCTCTCTCAATTCACCAACTGGCTTTTTTGGATGTGTTTTACATCGTTGTGCATGATGCTTAAGGATTTTTTTTATTGCATCCCTGGAGATGCTGCTGCAGCGATGGTCCAGCTCTGGCATCCGTCCCTTTACCAGCACAGCAGCTGCTTTTGCTTCTCAAGGCTAAAGTGTGGTACAGGAGCAGCATCCACATCCCAGAGCTGACAACGCAGGGATCATCAGGGTGGAGGTACGCTGGTCCAGAAACAGGAACTTTTGCCTGTCACCTCGGTGGGTTTGACACTCAGCTGCAGACTAAGGTGTCAATGCAGCAGGGGGCTTTCTGTCCCTAAAACACAGTAGATGTTTGAGGTGAAGGCTCCTTTCTTTTGAGAATAGCTCACTCCTTTAAACAGTTTCCATAACAACTTTAATAGCTTCCAATGGGACTCTCTAAAGTTAAAAGACCACTGGTGATTTCAGAGGCCAAGCAGAGGTGTGGAGGAGACCTGGTGGTTCACTGTGTCTGGTGTCCACTGCATCAGCTATACTTGTCCTGCGCAGCATATCACAGACTTTGCATTTGGAAGAAAGCCTCGTCCCTTTCCAGATTTAGATTTTTAGTGTGACTGTGGTTGATAGACCCTGATAAGACAAACATTTTCTAGGAAGGTATGTGTTCCCTTTCCTTGGAAATCTGTTTCATTCCTATTGCATGAGTTAAGGCAGCTGCCGAGTCCGAGTGGGTTCAATTTTAAAAGGGAAAATCCTGCTTGAAGTCCAAAATAAATAATAACCAATAAAGCCACGTGAAAAGCAATCATAAGGCTTTAAATAAACAAAAATGAAATACACAGCACCCCTATCTTTCACCTGCTATCAACTTGACTTTAGCAGTTGTATTTCTAGCTCCCAGGGTGGATATGGATGGTTTATTGAAGCAGGTAACGCAGTGCAGAGCATACAGAGCAGCTGCTTTTCACTGGGCTCTGGTGCCAAGAGTAACAACCTTCTCCTCCAGAGCGAGTGTGGGACCAAAAGGCCCTAGGTCCTGGCTCCATCACTCACTTTGCCAGCCAAGTCATCGAACCTTTCTTTTCTCTCAAGAATTTGAAGCTTATTAATTCAACAGCCCTCACAGTCTGTGTTGTTATTATTATCATTATGAGTGAAGTTAGCAGATTTTGTGGGAAATGTGGGAGACCCCCGTTCACAGAAGTTTTGCTGTGGGGGCAGGAACAAAGGCATCTGAACCAGACCCATGAGACCCAGCTCTCAGCTCTTTCATTCCTGGTCACTGCTTCTCTGGAGCTAAAGTCTTTCAAAGGGGAGCCTGTGTCAGGAAGCAGCTGCCTCATACTGAACACTGAAAAGGCAAAACTGCAGATGAGCGCAGTCTGAAACTGCTTCTCTGTGTCCTTTATATGGCTGCACCACCTCATTCATGCTATGGCCACTTCTCTGTTACCCTCTCCTGCACATTCAAGTCCATCATCAGGACTACAGCAGAGTCCTGCTGAGGTCTGGATTTAGAATCGTAGAATAGTTAGGGTTGGAAAGGACCTTAAGATCATCCAGTTCCAACCCATCTGTTGTTTTTCAAATGCAGATCTTTGCCAGGAGCGTTGTTTCAAATCACACTTTCCACTGATGCCCTTAGATTAGACTCAAGAATATGATGCTGCTGTGTGACACCCAAACCACCTTTAAACAATGTCACTCCATACACAGTGTCATCTGTATGCCATAAAGGCAAAATCTTCATTTTACTCACCTACTTTCCACTGACACATTTGCTTGGCAAAATGAAAGTACGTGATAGCTGCTTAGCACTGCCTTGATGAAAAACAAGCTTGTTGCTTAGCTGTTCATTATGTAAATACTAATTACAATTAAATAGTCCAACCCTGTAAGAAAAGAAGGTAGCTGAGCAGCGAGGGTGGCCGTGCAGTGTGTCCTGGTAAGCAGTGGCCTGGAGGAGCAGGATGACTGCAATGGTTCTACATGGATGTGCTGGAACCCAACACTGGAGTGGGATGAGGAGAGGCTGTGCTGCAGAGCAGATCCTGCATACTGAACCCCGAAACCACGTAGGGCTTGGAGCTGGGGTACCCAGCACACTGTCTGTGTGCAGGATCAAGAAGGGCAACAAGAGAGGGCAAGAAACTGAACATTTCTGAGAGAGGACCTCTGTCAGACAGCTGCCACAGTCACTGCTGGGAAACAGAATAGGGCAGGACCTTGGTTATGAGTCCTTCAAGAGCCACAGGGGAAACACCTCATTAGTATCTGTGGCGTGTGAAGGGCTATCCGATCTGTGCACGTGATTATCCCCTCACAAGAAATGCTGCTGTTAATCCCAGCTTCCTGCTCCTCTGCCGCCAAAGATGACTTCAAAGCTGGTGTCAGTGCACAGGCTAACACACAGCCAGGGTGCTGGGAGAGCCACGGAGCACGGGCAGGAAGGACTGAAAACCACCAGGTATGCAGTGGGGGAACAGGTAAAATGCTGCTGGTCTCAAAAGGTGCCTCCTAGGCAGGGGGTTCCCTGCATGCTCTGGACTTCCTCTAACTCCTGAACTGATTTTCATCAAGGCTGGAGAAGGAAAGAGCATCTTCATCTTCTCCCAGGAAAAACCTTGGCACCAGGGACACATGGCAGTGGTATCAAGCAAGGGGGGCACCAGCCCCTCAGCCCTGGGAACACATTATCAGCCTGGCAGAGCAGCAGCAGCCATGGTCTTGCACTTTCTCCCCTATGTCCAATTTGCTCATGTCACAAACCACCCTGGGACTTACGGCTCTGGCAGAGCTGCAGGGTGTGAGGGTGTGAATGACATAATCTGGCTGCCAGCAATGCAGATGAGGGGGACTGAGGATCAAGTGATTGAGATTGAGGGTCAATAATCCCAGCTCCTTATTGCTCTGAGCAGCTGTAATACCTCGTAGACATCTGCAAAGTGCACTGGGACTTGTGATCTTGCTTGGAAACCCATACTCCCAAGGGTGGAAAGAAATGGCACATATTTAGTGCTTCCATTATAGTCCCTCCATCCTACTGGTGGAAGCACTACTGAATTTATCTGGGTTATCCGTGGAGCCAGATCATCTGTTCTTCATCCATAAAGGGTCTCTGCATCTCTGCAGCCTCCTCTCTCTGTTATTACTGGATACCAATAGTAGGTATCCACTCCTGCTTCCAGGACACTGTCTAGGAAAGTGGATGCTTCATATGGTTATTGTGGTTAATAGCACAGCACAAATATGGCTAGTCATCTGCCACATAATATATTACTTTGGAATAAGGAATGCGAAAGCCTTATGGCATCTTTTTCGCCACTGTGTCCATCACTGTTTTCTTACTCACATCTCTATATACACCCACTGATAAAAGCTCAAAGAATTTAACTGGATGCGAACATACTTCATCTGGGAATAGGACAAAGCACTTTTGGACCACTCCCCAGCAAATGTTTCTGCTGATAAGGACACAGCATTGCTCCTTCACCAAAGGGGGAAAAAATGAGTGTGCAGCTCCTGTTGCAAATTAAAAACCACGGGTTTCTGAAAGGCCTATTGACAGCCAGGGCTCCTCGATGGTCTGGGATGCTGCTGACAGCTGCCATTTGTGCAGCTGTTCAGCAAAGGGTGGTTGCTTGTTCTGCTGTCAGGGGAGCTCTCCCAGGAAACAAGAGAAGAGAAAGATGTCAGCTGCAGAGCTGAATCGTGGATAGCTCAGCCCATTGCTGCTGCCGGCTGACAGTGGAAGGCAATGGGTCTGATTTGCTTCTCTTAAAGACTGCTTTCACACGGTGCAATGGTCTTTGGTTGGAGTGAGACTCGTCTGACACGCAGTGAGTAGACACTAAGAGCCGGACATGGAGAGAAGTGCACACTGGCAACATCCTTTATCTCTGCATAACAGAAAGTCTGATGGTGCCCAAGAAAACCTCAGCTTTGGACACCTCTCTCAAGCTCACTCGCACCTGGCACAACACTTTTTAAAGCCAGGGTAGGAGTTGAAGTCCTTTTAGTGCCACTGTGTCAGCTCATGGCCCAAAGAGAGGAGATGAGAACCATGCACAGCACCCTCTCTGCAGGCAGGGGTGGCACCCAGGGACCATGCCCAGGGTCCTGGCAGGCCATAACAAAGCACAATCTAAACAGGTTTGTAATCATCATGCTGGTGGCTAGAAGAAAAATAGGATGTATGGAGATACCTAGGGACTGACTCATGCATTAAAGGATGTTTTTAAGTTCTGCCAAGTCAGAAGGATTAGGGAGGGTTTTTTTACCCCCATTTTTTTTTTGTTTTTTTCTTATTATTAGTCTTATTTTCAAAGTTTACTTTTAGCTGTGGTTTGGCAGAACAACATTTCAGGTCTTTCAAGGGTTGAATTGAGAAGGTCAGTGTCCTTCATAAATATGTCATCATGAGCTGGGACAAAGGTCTGGTACATCAGGGAAAGAACAGAGACAAAGGGCAAAGACACGCAAATGTGATGGCTGGTTTGTTCTTGTGATGAAGCCTCTTCAGCATGAGGTTTGCCTGGATCAGGAGGAGATGAAAGCAGATGGGTTTGGTGGAGGCTACCATGACTCTGTAGAACTGCTGGAAAGATTTCCTGGATTCTTATTCCCCAGAAAGAAATGTTTTCTTCTGCAGTCCCCTCATCTGCTGCTTGTCTGCCACCCCAGAAGGGACATGTGGTAGGGGTGCTGTTGACTCACTCATGCAAACAGGTTCCATTATCAGATTATGCAGGGAAAACCCAGATTTAAAAGGAAGTGAAAGGGAGAGAAAGGAAGGGAGAGAGCCCCAGGCCAACAACTGCTCACTCATCCACTTCTTCATGTCTCAATGCCTTAATGTAAGCAAAAATGTATCTGCCTGCACCCACATTAACATGCGACACTGCTCTTTTGGCAGCATGCTTAGCATAGCTGGGAGATGTTATTAAAACCTGTTTTGCTCTTATAGTTCAGGATGCCAGAAGAGAACTAAACAGGGCAGTCAGTTGCCCAGTAACAGCCCTAAGGGGCCATTACTGGAAGTAATGTCTTTCAGAACAGCCAGGGTCTGGGATGTAAAGAGGCAAGGTTTAGGAAAATAAGGAATCCACCCAAGGGTGAGCACTAGTTCTATTAATGTAGAATTTTAGTTATTTGATCTGAAGAGGCAAATGAAATGATGGAGGGTGTTAAGCACCGCAGCCTGTGTGACTGGGCTGGAGTAGCTGCTGCGTATGCAGGCTAATGAACCTCTTCAGCAAGGAAAGCCTCTGAGCGTGCAGATGACTCAGAACTGCTGGTGTGAAGTTATAATGCGCTGTCTCTAGCTGCAGCACAGGGAGGAAAGAGCTTTTATTATCCCTGAAGTGCTTCAGAAGGGAAGCACTTGTAAAATTGGCCTTAACATGGACCAAAGACCCTCTGCTGAGTCCCTTCTAAAGTCTTGCTGACATGCTGCCAGAAGCCTATTGAATTCCCTAATAAACTTCAAAACATGCTGGTGGAGTAGACAAGGAAAGAGGAAGAAATTAAATAGCTGCTGAAGAAATGTATTCACCTAATTCCAATATAATACCATCTCTTTTTTGTATGTGTGGGGCTTCCTCCTTTCAGATTGAAGGTTCATTTGTTTTCCTCCACAGCGCCACAGGCTCCATTTCTGTCTCTAAATGCATGCCAGCCAGAGCAGGAACCCTGCGTACCAAAGACACATGTCACTATCAACAACATATATAGCACAGCGTGGATGCAAGCCAGAACTTTGGGAGCTCACAAATGACACTGATGTTTACCAGGCAGCCTCTGGACACACTGGAGGGGTGTGCACGTTCATGTGCATAATCATAGAATCATAGAACAGTTAGGGCTGGAAAAGACCTTAAGATCATCCAGTTCCAACCCCCCTGCCATGGGCAGGGACACCTCACACTAAACCATGGCACCC
>JBCJKH010048200.1:11677-52493 GCA_039877255.1 Loriculus beryllinus | reverse complement strand
CAAAAGAGAGCCTGAAGAGATTGAGTGAGTTGACCAGATTTCTGCATTATCTGCTTATTGCTTTTCTTCCTCATACTCCTATAGTCTGCAAAGTATTTATAGCATTTCTTACTGAAACTTTTTGAGATCCCGAATGGGGAATGGAATGACTTGAATTTATTGTTGCCCTTCAACCTAATGGAAACTCTAAAAAAATCCCACTATGATTAACTATTGTAATTATATGCCTATTGCTCAATCCTCAAATCTTCCGGGGCATGAAATTAAACAATTTTATAGTATCTGTGCCTTCGAAGGCATCACAGAAGACCCTTCATGAAACACTCCCTTCTGCTGCTGTCTACAGACAAAAGTGGGTAAAGAACAGACAACAGCAAATTGTTTCTGGAAAAAAAGAAAAAAAGCAAAGAAAGTAGCTAGCTGCACTATCCCCAAGCCATAAAACCTGTGTACCAAGATTACTCTAGCAACAGCTTCACTGGATCCAAAGCACAGGGCTAGTTTAGAGAATATTTTCTGCCTCCCTTACACCCAAACCTCAAATACCAAAAACTGCACAGCCACAGCAAAGGCAGCTCACGAGCACAGAGAAGCTTGCTAGCCCTTTCCAGTGTGCCACTGGTACATAAATGCTGCAAAAAAAGGAGCAATAGTGTGGATCCAAGCTATTGTCGCACATCATCTTGTAAGACCCACTAGGAAGCTTAATCATGAGAGCTAGGAATAAATTGTGTGTGGAACTACTTATGAGAGAGAATGTAATTTATCTGGAAACAAAAAGACATACAAAACTCATTTTCTTTAATGTTTTTCAGTAGAAAAGTTATGATGAATAGAGCAGCTCAGAAGCAGTGGGCGAATGAACTGGGTAAATGGGTAAATTAGTCATCCAGTTGTGATGAGGGAAAGGAGGTTTTTTTTGAAGCCTCAAAGTGTACCTCAAACCATACAAACACTAGCATGCAGAAGCTAGAACTTTGGGTACTGCTTGACACTCTAGTAATTATTTAACTACAGAGTCTTGTTCCTTCACAAACTTTAATCACAGCACCCATTTAAGCAACTGACCGTACCATCATATTACCTAAAATTGTCCCCAGCTGCCTTCTTGGCTCTTGCAATGAGAAGGCAAGAATAACAGCGCCCAAAAGCAATGCTTTCCATATTACCACTTCAATTCAACAGCCTACAGCCACATATTTTACTGCTAATAGAATAATACCACATTGTGTGATTTTGAGGTGGACAAACACTATTTGAAGTGAATAAACACTAATTGCAAGCATGGGAAGGATTTGGTTCGTTGAAAAAATCATAGCTTTTCAGCCTGAGTGAGTCAGAGGAATCTATGTGTGCACCTCACCATAACCAAGGTCACGCTATTTCCAAAAGTTTTAGCTCCATTTCATACAGCACAATATTCTTTTCCCAGGTATGCCTAATCTGCAGGCAATCATTTTAACTTTTCCTCACGTTAACTTTCTCTTCCTGAAACCTCCTGAAAGATTTCTTAAGCAAGTATCTGACTTTAATCTTAAGAAACCATATGCTAGCCCCTCAGGGTATTCAAAGACAACAGCAGAGCTGCCTGAAAAGTTACTAGATACTATAATCCACACAGCTGGGTTGCTGAAACCTGCAAGATTATGCTAATTAAAAGGGACAGAGGAAGAGGTTGAGAAAAACAAACTACTAACAGATTTTCAGTGTGAACATACTCAGTTTTTCTAACTAGAGAGAAGCTAGAATAAAAATAAACAGAAGAAATTACTTAAATGTATCGTTTTTACATAAAATGGATCCATTTTCCCCAACTACATTTAAATGATTTTTTTGTTTCCCAAAGCTGTTTTTCACTTTTGATAAAACTTAAGGGGCCAAATCAGGATCTGTGAGAGCCCAGAGTCTTATTTTGACATTTTAAATCAATGCCTAGGCTCCCTGCTAGGCTCCCTTATAAACAAGAGTTTCACCCAAACAAAAATGCTTCAGTACTGTCAAGACCCACTTGTGCACTTGCAGAAGGTGGTTACAATACGGTTAGCACGTATATCTTTACTTAGGCTTCCTTCCCACAAAATCAAGAAGGCTGCTTTGATATATTTGCACCAACTACTAAGAAGGAGAAAAATTACTGCTACAGCTGAACCCAGGACAAATGTTTACAAAGCTGAACAGATATTTCTGAAAATAATATGCCTAATAGGTTTATGTTTAGAGCTTTAGCATGGTTGTTTCAAATTTCAACCTTTTACCTTGGAATTTATAATTTTTACTTCCTAGGGTTAAGGCTTCACAGGTTTGATGTAGGTGCTAGCATTTGATGGAGCTGCGTAGCATTAAACTGGAAGATGCTATACATCTCATAACCAGACAAACACGTGTGCAAACTTCCCTGGCAAGCCTCATAAACCAGGCTTCATTCCCTCTCCCTCATCTTCCTAACTATGAAGGAGTTGTCAACAAAGACACTTCTTTCTTCTATCATTACCAGCTTTTAACCAGTAACCTCACTCACTCCACAGCCCATACAGCTTCTAGAAAAGACTGGCCTGTTACCTTGTAGACTTGGAGTAGTTTTTATAGTGTTCTCTATGCCCCAGGTTATAAATACACCACAGATTTCTTCTTATGACCAAATTATCCTGAAGTAAGCCTTAACATTAGTTAAAGTAAAAACAAATATTGATACTTATTTCTTCTGTGCAGAAAGAGAGACCAAGCTACAGTAATAAACTAAAACAACCCAAAACTAAAGAAAAATCAGTGCTAGCCCTAGTTTCAGCCTACCTGCTGTCTATGGTTTTAGCCATTAGCAAAATCTCTTTGCTGGTGGAACTTATTTGAAGTCTCCAGATAAGGTGACCCAATTTCATCATTCTTCCTGGAAGCTCCTCACTTCTCCCCACATCCAAAACCTATTTAATTACCTTCCACTCCCCTAGCTAAACCAGACATGTCTCCACTTTCTTGGAGATGTAAGCATTTATTAAACCTCATGCCCTCTCCTACATATAACTGATTAAATCAAACACTTCTTACTTAAGAGAAAGGCAAAAAACTTCTGTGTCTTCCATTTGTGATTCACTGTACCTCTTTCCATGTAACATATCTCCAGGCACTGAACTCATATCTTACAATTTATACATTATGAAAAACATTTAATATCTAATTGGAATATACATTCTTTGGTTACAACCAAACTCCTAAAACCAGACACTGCTTCAGGCTGACAGTATTTTGGTGGGTTTCTTTCTTTGCTGTGAAGATACCTGTGAAGCTCTCATACCCTTGGTAAGGAAAAGTCTTGCATCCTCCCCATAAATGAATAGAAGATAATACATTTTTTTGCACAACTATCTCATTAAACCCACACACTAGTCCTCCTTCCCACTAAAATTCAGCCCAGCTATGCCTCTGATATATGGAACCAGGAACAATGTATGCAACCCAGTATTTGGATGCTTGGTTCAATTTTGGGGTACCCAGTACAAGAGAGACATGGAAAAATTGGAGGGAGCGCAACAGAGAGTCAACAGGATAGTCAGGTCTGGAGCACTTTGATCTCTGAGTTGAAGCTGAGGATGCTGGATTTGATCACCCCAGAGAAGGAAAGGCTTGGGAAAGTTGTAAAAACAACCCCCAGTGACAATGAGGAGGGTATCAAGATGATAGAACCAGGCAATTGTGTTAGTCTCTGATCCTATAATTCAGTCATTGGACTCTCATCTTTTACTAGTTTGTCCTGACCACATTTCCTTTACTTTTACAGAAAACAATGTCACTATAGCGGTGTAGTAGTAAAGTATTTGGAAGGCGATATAAGAATAGTCTTTTCCAAAGTAGCACCAGGAAAAAAAGACTGAGCATACTATGTTTTGCAAGAAATGGGTATACTCACCTTTTCTGGTGCACACACAAATTTCTTAACACTCAAAACAACATTGAAGTTGCTGTAAATTAATGCAGGATGATAGTTGATGTAATTGTAATAGGATGAATCTGGATGAAAAAACCTAAAGTAAACCAACCAAAGGTAAATATTTCTTCAAACAATAAAGACATTCCAGCTGTTAACAGGGAAGGGCAATTTTCAGTAATATATTACCTTGAGGTAAACACTATCAATAACTCTCTTTCCTGGTTACTAACCAGTAATTTACCACTGGGAAGGCACAACCCACTAACCCAAGCAAGTAATTTGTCACAAAACATCACAGACATTTTTACTAGATAGCAGTGTGTAGTCCATTGAGTTCATTATTTATGGGAGAGAACCACCATCAGAAGGAACATCCAGGAAGACCCCACATCTCAGACATTGCCTGGACTGAACCATTCCCACAGTGACATCTTGAGGTGAATCCAGTTCCCACTCTTAGCAATTACAAAATGGCACTTTTCTCCAAATTACTCATGACTGACTTAAGTCAACAATGGCTTCCAAAAACATGTCATTAGGTCCTTCTTCAGCAAATGCATGAAATCTGAAGAGGAACCCTCCCGTGAAACAATCTTTTATCACCTTCACTGCCCCAGAAAAATTCCTATTCATTAGGAAGACGGCATAATCAGAAATGGTCTGTGTGGTGAAACAGAGAAAATAACAGAGATTGGGATTTTATGTTTCATTTTTCTGAAATAAGTGTCACATTGCCCTTATCCGTAGCAACCCTTTTTAAGCAAGTAAGAGCAGGTCATCACGAGTGATTCAGAGCTTAAAAGTGGAGAGAAAAGCTTGATGGAATTTTGCTGTCTGCAATTCCCATTGACTTCAGTGTTTCCTTAAAGACAAATGTTTGCTTAAATCACTACAAGAATGGGTCTGGAATACTCAAATAATAACTAAAAAAAAAATAACCAGAAACCAGACACTTTCCCTTATTAATGTTTAGTGTAAAGATTCACAGGAAAGGCAAATCTTTAAGGCTAAGCACTCCTATATCTATATATGACTAGGGTCATAATGAGAAAGCTCACATTAAAATAGTATTCTACTGGATGCAATTAACTTGCAAAATACAAAAAAACCCGGGAACAAAACATAATTATGACGCTCATCTTCCTCAATTATATCCAAACACATACACACAAAAAAAATAATCCTTAAGGATAAAATATAATCACTGCACTCATTTTCTCACTTTGAAATATTCCTTCCATCTCTAATGGCAAATTAAGCCTAAGCAGAAATACAAATTAATGTGAAATTATTTTTAATAACATCACTTAAGCTATTTTCCAAGTATTTTCCTCAGATGATATTAATATTCTGTTCACACAAAAAATTTTCCAGAAATCTTTAATTCTCAGATTGCCTATTTGTCATTATCAGAGCTTACATGCGTACTCCTGTAGGACAAACATACTAATTAATGGTTTGCACCACTATGTGTGCAACTAGAAGCTAATGAAGATTATTATCTCTATATAGGATATAAATACCCAAAATAGAAAGTTGTATATGATTAGTAGAAGCACATTCTATCATCATGGTATTCAATTCTCCTCTATTCTTTGACTAGACCAACATTTGAAACTGAAGAATTCCTGTTGCCCAGTGTAAGTCCGCTCATTATACCTAAAAATTCAGCCTGAGTATATGCTATTGCTTTAATGCACTGTAGAATGAGACAAAAAAAATCACTCAGTTGCAGTGCAGTGCATTCAGGCTGTCAGAAAATCCAAAGTAAATTAGACAAGGTCATACAACAGGACTTCAGTGGAAAATTATCACTTTTGATTTTTTTCCTTGCAACATCTTACTCTCTTTTTGCTGAAGTTTACATCTCCCAAATCCTGGTTTGCTCTTGCAAATGCTGAAACACTGAGGAACCTTATTTGAAACTCTCAAAGTATTATGTAGCTCAACTGTCACTCAGAGCAAGGAGCCATGCTGAGTTCGCCTGCCCAGCTGATAAACACTGAGTAGTCCCAATACGTAGTAATTCAAAACAAAGTCAAAAAAAAAGATTTAAGGCCTTGATTTTCATTTTAGGTCACCAGGTAATCTTAGTACCAGGAAATATTGCTCACAACGACCCTAGCTCCTCAGCAATGACCTAAACAACTCTGTTAAGCAGAAGGCACTGCTGAAGCTCTAAAAGGAGGCGCATTTTAGTAAGGCTAAGTTAAACTCAGTGGGAAGTGTCAGGTCTTAAAGGAAAGGGTCTTTCAGGATACCAGAGTCCTTCATGCATCTCCAATGAGCTGCATTTAGATTCTCTGTGTACACTTTCCTGCTTGCCATAGCTATAGTAACAAGTAGATTTTGTTTAACTGCCTTTCTATGCAATGATGAGGAGGGCTATCGGCCTCAGATGTTCCCTCCTCAAATGAGCCATCCCACCACTTCCTCAGACCACACATGAAAAAGCTGATAAAGGGAGCCATCCACGAGCCACAGCGAGGGGATGAAGAAAGGCCCGTAGGCACACAAACCCTCCCTAGCAGTCAGGTCAGCAGCACTCTGAGATCATGAAGCACACAGCATAGCTCCAATGAATGTTAAATTTGGTCCAGTTTTACATTCTGAAAGCATCCATCTTAGAGATGTTTAATAATATAATTCTGTTTCAGATAATTCTGGTGACACACACAGATGCTTACTTTATATATATATATATACATATATATATATATTTAATTAACTGGATTTGAGTGATTTTTCAAACAGAACAAGTTACATTAGCTGAAATCAGTGGGTGACGTGTTGAATGAGTGGATAGTTTGCAACGTACATTGTTGTTATACCTAAATGAAGTCTCTGTTTAGTAGAGCAAATGAAGAGAGATCTACTTAATCCCAAACATATTTGATTAAAATAACGTAATTATTGTAGAGCTATATTTGAACAGACAATACAGTTGCAGCAATTATCTGTAATTATGCAGCTCCAATCACAGAATAATAGAGGTTTCAATGTCACTAAGCACAATAAGGATAATTACTCTTTCCATTATTCTGGTGGGCACATAATTAGCAACTTTAGAAAAAAGCTTTATGGGGATGTACTAGCCACAGTTTAACTATAGGCTGATTGAGAATGATCAAGGTATTCAGCGCATCTTCAGCTGGTTTCGACCTAGCTGAATTGTCATGTACTTCCTACAGAAATATCATTTATTCCATGGTCTCAATAAAGAGACTCAATCACACTTGATTAAAATCCAGTGCTACTGAACATGACCTTAAAATAGTAGTATTTTGTAACACAACTGAAAAATGCTTACACAAAAACCTCTCCTGTAACAGAGAGGATCAAGATCCAGAAAAGCAGTAAAGCCAGGAATTCATCTGAACCTCTAACTGGTTCTAAAAATGTAGAAGCACACCAAACTTTTATCATGCACTTCCTTCTCTCTAATAAATTCATCACTGCTTCACTAATAGCAAAAAGAGAAGCCACACAGTTTTCCCATGAGGCCAAAACTTTTTTGGCAATGCAAATTGAAGGGAAGAACACTTTTTATATTGAAGCAAGGCTCTCTCAGCAAATGCTTCAGTCGTTGTGCCATATAAAAGGTGCTGCTGTTTAATCAAGACTACTGATTCCTATGGTGATTAAACAGTATAGTGACGAACAAAATCTCCCAAAGAGACAGTCTGCATCCATGCAGGGAAAAAATGTCCTCAGTATGTCCAGAAGCAAAACTGTAATGATATCTGCACACTACTGGTCAGACTTTGCTTATTACATGGCATAAAAATGTCTTCTCGTGTTAGGTTTTGTGACAACTACCCATTGCTTGAGTGGATTACAAACATCTGCCTTGGAACTAGATACCAGTTGTTGCCTTTCAGTTTGTATTTCAATAACTGTACATTCTTCAGAATAAAGAAAAATCAAGGTAGGAAATTCAGATTTTAACTACAGTAAATATAATATATTTTTCCTCTATATTTATTCTGTTTCTTGTTTCAGTATAGCAGTGCTATTTGTGCACTTTCATCTAAGACGACTGAATTATTTTTCTTACCATTAGTGCTTCCTTTGTTTTGGGGCTTTTTTTTCTGTTTGATTGGTTGGTTTTGGTTTTTTGTTTGGTTTGGGGGGAGATGTCATTGCAACAACTCTATTGATACACATTCTTCACTGGTATGCTGGCACTTATGGTTTATTTCCATTTCCTCAAAAAGGTTGTGCTATTGAAGTGCTGCAATTTTCTTCCTTTTACGTTCTATGATTTTTTGCTTAATTCAGTTCTGAATTTTGAACAGTTTTCCTTTTGAAGCAGACTCGAGTTACTTCTCTTACTGTCATTTGTAGGATTTGTCATAATATTGACTAGCTTTGTATTTGCAGAAGTTACTACTTGTATCTATTTTGCTGAATTATATAGATAGCTTTCCATGTCAACACTGTCTTTACCTTTCCCTGTGCCTCCGGGTGTGCAGTGCACAGACCATTTGGGGTTTAGAAAGCAAAAAACCAAAAACCAACAACAAAACAAAACCACACCACCATTTGTATTGTCCGCTCTGTACCTTTTATCTATTCGAAACCCTGCCAGAGAAAAATGCAGCAACAGAGAGCCCTAGAGGCGCCGTTCTGCATTGCACTAACTCCCACGAATGTACACATTCACGGAGAATGCATGCCCTATCTTCTCTGGATACCTTATGTACAGAAAGCCTGTAAAACACTTGAGACATAAGCTGCAATTATATAACATTCATCACTTTGTTCACTTACTGAATGCAGGTTCGTTTAGTTCTTTGAAAATGAATGAGGCAGAAGAGTGTTTGTTTGGAAAAGTAGATGGTGATGTTTGATGACTGTAAAAAGGTCTTTTCATTGCATTGTTCTCTCCTATTCCACAAACAACAGACACAATTCAATGAATATAGAGTAAGAAAAAAGTCATTACAGTGTATTCTGGGATAGCTCTGTAGTCTTCCAATTTTCCTAAAATTTTAGGAAATCCCAAAACACATAATACGTTTTCAGTTCAAATGAGGAGCATGTGGTTACAGCAAGTGCACTCATTAAAATCTCTTTGATGTAAGCTTTAAGTGGTTAGCAGAAATAAAATCCTTTATTTAAGAAATCCCAAACTCATTATTATACACAATACAGGCATCATCAGGTACCACTAAAATTTATCTTGCAAAGCACTGCTGAGCCATGTGGCAGAAGGTGGGTGAAGAGCTTGAGTGAGCGAGGCTCTACAACGCACCGTGCTCTGAGGATGAAGACCACTCTACCATGTACTTGACCATCAACTGTGACTCTTTCACAGAACACATCCAGGTAAGAGCTAGAATCTTCCTTCTCCTCCTAAAGATCAGAGACTAAACTTGCTATACCATAAACACTCAAACACAGGTCTGTTCCACAGGAGCTGTTTTATCTCTGGTCCTGAAGTTTTGCGGTCACTTCTGAACCAGAGCTTATCTTTCTAATGGGGCAAGACCCCAAGCAGTTGTATCCAAGTGACTGTCCCAGGGCACCTCTCTGGTATGATCCTGATGTCTCTGGCAGCCTCTTTCCCTGCTGCACCTGAAGGAAGAGGGCTGCAGGAACACTGGTCAGCTCCCAAGCAACACTTCCTCTTAGCAAGGGTCAGGATGTCTCAAGCACTCTTGCAATGAAGAGCTAAGTCAAAGGGCAAGGGCTTAATTACATAGAAGTGTTTAAATTCGTCCTTGCCTTCAACCTATCCTCCAAGCTGCTCAAATCATGTTCTTCCACAAAAAACACTTAGAGAAAAGCCATGCAGAGATCTTTCCTGTGGTATAGAAATGGCTTGTTCCTCATGTTCACCCTATCTACAGAGAAGAGTATACCTCTTAATATCTGGGGGGGGGGGGATGTCACTTTCTTAAAACCCCATTAAATTCTATATTAAAACAAAACTTCATTCACAGCTGTCAGAAGAAATAAACCCATGAAGATCCCACAAGGAGGCCTCAACATGATGAGCAAGAATGTTTATAATTCCCTGTCAGGGATGATGTGTGGGAAAGAAAAGACCAAAGGACCAAATTCTGGCCATCCTCAAATCTCTGCTGAATGTAGGATCACACCACTATAAATTGCCAGACTGTACTCCTGTTGAACTCATGTATCTGCATATTAAATTATCTTAAAACCTTAATAAGCTTCTTAGCTACATTTTATTTTAAATACTATACATCAATATAGACATGGTGCACCACAGGAATCAGCAAACTCTGCAATGAGAATTATTTGACTGTTATTGATTATATCACACCACACATGAATGCAGAAAAAGAAAATAAAATTAACAAAAAATAAACCTGGTTCAGATGTGTACCCACCTCAGCTAGATGGACTACACAAAGCAGCATGTCTCTGCAACACCCCTTTTGCTTGTGGCAACTGCAAAACAGATGCTTGTCATTAAATTAGCTCTCCTCAGCTGCTAAGGACAAGGTAGTTTGCTGAGATTCTCCTCTGCCAGCTTCCTTCCACTCTGAGGTCAGCTCCAAAGAGGTAGGTGGATTTTTTTCCTCCCCAGCTTTAACCATTCCTCAAAGCCCCTCTTTTCTTCACTTCTTCCCCTCCAGAACAGCTACTGGCAGCCTCCAGAGGCCCCATCTTTCTCCTCAAACTGTCCTGTATTTCTATTAAACCTTTCCTACATTTCTTTCTGTTGCTGCTCTCAGATTGCTGGCCCCCAAATTTCCTGTGGGTCAGGCTAAAATACTATGAAACACGAACTACACAAAAACAACAGCTGTAGTCTGGGGATGTTTCCTGCTTGCCCTCAATACACTTGCACAGTGCTTACAGAGCTGCAACCCTCACAACTTTTTAGTGAGAACAGAAGTCTTGGCTACTGCTATGTTATATTCAAGTGAAAGCCCCTGTGAGGAAATCAGATGGCTTTGAGGTTGGTACAGCACCTATGCATAGTAAGAGGTAGTTTCCATGCGTACATCACCAACAGAGCTGGCCCATAATTGAGAACAGCTTTGACCTGGACAAGGCTCCAACTGGTCACCTGCCCATGAAAGACTCCACTAGGAGTTAAGGCAGAACATTGTAGCTGAAATTCCAACTACCTGCCTTCCTCTGACAGGCCTCAAAGGGACAGAGAGAGAACAGGTTTTCTGGCACTGTGTGAGTCTTTTCAGCTTTTGAAGGCTTCCCCTGCTTGTCAGCACTGAACCTCATGAGCTTCCCCTATCGTTTCAAGGAAGAGTGGACTGTTCCAATCCAAAAAACACTGCTGGCCAGTGGTCAGTTATGGTTTTGGATGAAGGATTCCCCTAACTGATCTGTTATCCATTCTACCATGTTAAAAAGGTTGGACAACTTCATGTACACATTTACAAACAAGATGCACGTTGTGTGGGTTGGTTAAACAGTCCCAAACACTTGATGCCAAAAAAACAGCAAATAACCCACCCTCAAGTAAATGAGTTTGAGAGAAGGTCAGTAATGGTCAGCTTGAAAGTTATAACGAGTGCCTAAAACTCTAACCAGTGTGGATACCTTCTCAACACATAAGCACCAGAAAATGATTCATGTGAGTCTAATTACATGTGACACAGCTTGTATTTATCTAGTTAAAAATAAAAAAGCACAAGGGAAAGTAAAAAAAGAGCAAACCTTAATTCAATCTGACTTATTTATGCAGTTGGGAATATATTCCTTACAAAAATTAGGCTCTACAGTCATAACCAAAATTAATGCAGACAAATGACTATATATATATATATATACACACATATAAAAATAAAAGATTCTCCTAAAGAAAAGTAACTTATTTCCAGTAACTGAATTCTTAGTTTTCATTCTAAAATGAAGGAAAAAAACAACTATTCAGAAGTCTAATAGTAACAGTAGGTAATGTCATGGCCAAACAGAGAAAGAACTTTTTCTTTTTTTCTGAAAAATGCCAAGAGAAATAAACATCCTTCTGGATAAGTAACAACAGCAAACTAGAATGCCATTATGTTTTACAAACGACAAGGTGGAATGTATGGAAAGATTAGAAGAACAAAATAAAGCAAGCTATAAAAAGCCCAGATACCTGACAGAAGAATGAGAAAAGGACATGGCCTAGTGTTCTGCAAAAATGATCCAAACAAATCTGTACTTGGGCAAATAGGAAAAGGAAATGGAAAACATGCAGTAGAATCCAACTATTTTTCTTCACTGTTTCATTTGACAGCAATACCTAAGGTCATCTCTCATAAAAATTACCCTAAATAGAAAGATTTTGCTTCTGTTTACATTGAAATTGGACAGTGGTGTCATTATAGTTTGTTCATGTGGTGTACTCCTTTATCTCGTATGGTTCCACAAAAAGTAAGGTAATATGTTTTCTAATTGGAAAAATAAAAAAGAACTGTATACCTATAATACCAATGAATGTTATAGGTAGGGAAGACAGTTTTACTGGCTTATAAAACTGAAACAGGAAGACAGACACAAAAAAACTTCACAAAACATTGCCAATGGGCTCACGTTATTCACAAGAACACAAAACTCTCAGGATACTAACTTCAGATCATCACCTATATCTCCTATTATACCATATCTTTGGCAAACCTTATGAGCAATGTTTCCATCTCTCAGAACTCTTTGGTTCCCATAAGATACTGCCAGCCAGCTTTCCTGAACGAAAAGAACCTTTACAACTTTAACTAGTTTTCAAGTTTCCATTAGTCTGCAAATAGGAAACACATAGTAGGGTGCTTTTACAAGCTGCATAAAGGGTGTTTTCACAAGAGTCTTATACATACGTAATTGTGTTAGACACATAGAACTAGTTTGAAAGGGGTTTTTTTTATTTTTTGGTTTCTTTTTTTCTTAAGAGAAAGGAGAAACACTTTAAACTTTTTTGAGGGGTAGATACTATTTGGTTTTGGATTCACAGTACCATTACCTGAGTTACAAAACACATACATGTTAGAAAGATCCTGGATTAATCACCCTAAAAGTTTGCCTGGAGGTACAAAATAACTGATTACCTCTGTGACGTATTCAAGAAACTGAGCCCTGCACCTTTCTATGTTGTCCTTTCTCTGTCTCCATACATTGATAATGTCACTAATAGCATCCATACTACTCATGAATCAGCCTCATATAATGTAAGTTGTCACACTCTGTACTGCATTAAGGGCAGGAACGAAGGTGCTGATCTCTGGCAAAAAAGTTCTTCTAGCCAAAATTCAGATCAAAGTGTTAGCAATTATAATGAAGTGCCACCATTAGAATGAAAACACACTGAGGTAATTGCCATGACAATAAGGAGGGTAAGACTGTATTTAATGTCCCCTTCATTACAAATCCATTTGGCATCCATTCTAAGTGCCAGCCTATTCTCAGAAAAAAAATTACTTGATGTGTTAGTAGATGTCATAAGGGCCTTGTAATTTTATAGCACTTCTATTGCAATTCAAAATTAATTATGTTTCACATTGATGTACTGCAGGATGCTGCAATATGAAATGTTCACATTTTGTAAAGTAGAAAATTAAGCTCACTTTTGTCTGCTCTAATCTCATTTTACTCTACTTACTGGAGTTCAGTACCAGAACTTCACTCCCCTTCTATTATCTTATCCATGAACATATAAAATGCAGCTTTTTCACACCGAAGAGAAAAAACTTTGCTACACTTTAAAAAAAAAAAAAAAACACAACAAAACAAAAAAAAAACCTCACACTCACACCAAACCAGTAATATACTTTTCATCACCTCCATGTCATTTTAATATCTTTTCCCACTTTTGAATTCTTATTTGGATCATAAAATAAAAGCAGGCAGAAAAAAATGGAGCACTAAATGCCAGTCATTACAGGTATAGGAATAATAAACATCCAAAACAGTAGACTACTGGTGAGTGATTTTAAGTGATATGTAACTTCATGTATACCCTGACCTCTTTTCAGTTAGTATGACATTTACTCAGATAACTCTAGTGTTTATTTTCCCATGGCTGTGTTTATCACAGGACCATAGGATAAAAGACAAAGACAAAAGGAAAA
Source organism: Loriculus beryllinus (assembly GCA_039877255.1). Classification (NCBI taxonomy): domain Eukaryota; kingdom Metazoa; phylum Chordata; class Aves; order Psittaciformes; family Psittacidae; genus Loriculus; species Loriculus beryllinus. Next base: position 38,525 of record JBCJKH010048200.1, on the reverse strand, counting down.
AAATATAATAAAGCAGTCAGAGGTTTTTGATCTTCTGTTATAGACAGCGAGCCCTGCTGAAGTGAACGCAATTGGCATAGAACAAGGAAATTACAAACGGAATAGTGCAGTGGAAAATGCACATGTATTTGTGAGAAAAATACTCTAAAATATCAGGACACTTTAAAAATCTTTTTGTGATTGGCAGACTTCATAGAGGGGAGCCTTATCTACCCTCCACTTGTGGGAACTTCTGTTCACTAACTTCATTCCACCAGCACTTTCTAGGGACCCTGTGCATGTGTGAAAACCTTACAGTAGTTGAACAAGTATAAAACCCCAGTATGTTCTTTAAGTAATTTAGCTAAGCAGTCCTTCTGTCAAGTATTTATGTCAACTGTGATGCTTCTTAAGCAGAAGCTAAAAACAAAAAAAACAAACAAACAAAAAAAACTCAAGGTAAAGAATAGAAGAAAACGATAAAATAAGAAAGCATGAACAAGAGATGAGGTTTAGGGCCACCCAGGCTCCTTTAGACCCCAAACCTATTCTTGTCCTCTCTTGCTGACCCTTTAATTTAGCCTCTCTAGAGACTTCGTAGCAAATGAGATGAACAGGTTAATGCTTTCTGTGTGCTTACAAACATTCTTCCCAGAGCAGACACATGACTGGAAACGACTGTATGAGTCTTCAATTCAGGAAAAGTTTTGGGAATATCAGACTAACAGTTTTAGAGCAGAACATCATGAGACACTGTTTGATTCTCTGGGGAGGTTGCCCAGCCCAGACCAGAAGACTTGATCTCATCTCTATCTGTAAAACTGGGAAAATCTACACTTCTGTATGCAATCGGTTACTTTAGGTTGCTAGTTGTGTCCACACTGAGGAAGCAATGGATATGATGACTTGTGGGAGACCTCAGCTGCAGCCCCTAAGGCCACTTAGGTAGAGAGTACCTAGAGGGGCACTGCGCAATCTTTCTTCAAGAACTCAGTTGCTTTACCTATTTTCCTTCAACAGAAACCAGCTCTTTCTGTATAGGGTCTCAAAATTTTTATAAGCAACCATAGTCTTTATTCAATTTCCATGGGACTTGCAACCTTATGAATAAGGAATTGTACTTATTTACAAACTTCCTGGGAGAAGAGGTCTTGATTTTCAAAGGTCAAGTACTTAGGAACCTTTAAGATACATCACACTGACCAAAGAAACACACAGACATACAATACTCTACCTCAATTTTGAGCCTCTAAGGAAAAATACGTGTAAAGCAATATCTTGGAGGAAAATGAAAAATAAAATTACACCAGAGTGGAAGAAAAGGGGGAGGATGGAAAAGGAAGTAACAGTCAGACTGAAGCATAGACAGAGTTTTATGTGCCTCGTTCATTTCTGCTTTTCAAGCAAAAGGCTAATACAGCAAGCTCCTTCAGAGCTAGACATGAGCAGCTATGTCCTGAACTAAAGAAACACATCTGCCTAGCCTAAAGCAATGCCTTTTTAAACCATGTTTTTATCAAGCAGCAATTGAGTCATGTTACTTTCCAGTTAGAAGTGAGAAATAGCATGGAAGATATTCCTGCGTTTTATACAAACACTCCACAACAGTGTCCCCTATGCCTGAAAGTGTCAACTAGCGCCAAAAATACTGGCTAAAAACTGGGGCTATTTCTGGGGAAAAGACCCAGAACAGACAATACATAGTAGCTGTTTAACAGTTTTCTGTATTCCAACTGTAATAGGTGGGGCACTACATATAAATCTTAGAAAGTACTAAGAAGTTAAAGTTTAACCCTGGGGCTCCCATAGGAAAAATGTATAGGTAGGTGCTTGTAGTTTCCAGACCACTTTCAAACACAATAGTCTACAGTTTCCCCATAAATTAAACATCTACTGCATCCAGGAAACAAGATAAATATAATAAAGTGAATACTTTTTCTTTATACAATAAGGAAGCTTTCAATTCTCCTACAGTTAGTTACACCATTCCTGGACATGTTGCTGTTACTGTATACTTAAATATAGGGCTTTTGTACAACACCTATGTTTCTGCAACTTATTCAGACACCTATAAAAGTTTCATATTGAGTTATTAGAGTTTTGCTGTGTTTACAGGATGTGCATTACATATTTCTAACAGGCACTACAGGGCTTGAGAATGGGGACAGTGCTTGCATTCTCTATCCATCACTTCAGAATTGGCTGGCTAACATAAGAATGCTGCAGTCTGAAGGCTGAAAAGCCAAAAAAACAAAATCTACAGCCTTTATTCCAAAGGCTACAAATATGAGCAATCTATGCAGACAGCAAAAACTTGTTATGCATGGATAAGTCACCAAATCCATAAAAATTTCTTTAATATTCTCTCTTTACACTAAAAATTCCTTACGAAGTTTCAGAAACCATGACTGAGTCCTGGACCAGTACCAAGTTCCTGAGCACAATAGCCTAACCTAAACTGTGTATGCATAGACCTGGAGCATCTTGTGAAGGTCTAAGAAGTCTCTTCTTCACTACTCTCTCTAACCAAAATCAGATGATATAGTAGCAAAGCTCTTTACTGCAGACAGAACACATATGTAAATTAATACAAAAGACTGATACTCTGTGGATGCAGCGCTTTTGAAAGTTGTCTTCATAGTGTGGCAGTGTTAGAAGAAATGTTCTTCACCAGAACAAGCTAGCCATCTGTGATACTGCAAAGGGGTACAATGTCACTCTATCAGTCCAGTTAAAATTTACTTGGCAGTTCAGTTGGGTTTAACATAAATACTATTGTTAAATTAGCTACAAATCAAAAAATAATCAATAGGATACAAATTTCAGAAGTCTTCTCTTATGGCAGCTTACACTCCTTAGTTACTATGCATGTAGTCAAACTAGTCTTGTCAAAATTTGTCACTGAGAATTTGCAGTTAAAGTTCTGGTAATGCTAATCTTTGTCCCCTATTATCCTTAATAGCATTTTCAGAGGTGCTGCCCTAGGGAGCTGCACAAGTCCTGACATTTAAAACTCAGTCATTTGACATTTGGAATTACTCCGAAGTACCCTAACAGCAGCACAAAATAAAGGTTGTGTATGTGTGGATCTGAATGCATGCAAGCGCAACTTTTCTTTGACACACCTCTACCTTTCTTAGCGCTGAGCTTTTTCCTGAGCCACAATATGTTTTGTACATCAAGTCCAACAATAGCAAGTTCATACTCAAGATTTAACCTGTGTCAGTGAAAGAATGCTATTGAAATGTTAATTGTTTCAAAGTTATGTTATCTGCTGGCTTTTGAGCTTCATTTGCTACCCATGCTGATATGTGAAAGCCCAGATTGCAAGATAGTCCACTGCAACATCTCCAGGACCCTGCAAAGCCTGTTTGGACAAAGCATTAATACACCAGAAACTGGTCAGTTCTGGGTTTCCATTCTTTTTACCACACGTCAAAAATCGGTTTTTAATACAAATAAAGTCCCGCAGTGGATTACAAGACAGAAAGACGTGGTTATGCCCATTGTACAGATCAGAAATTCAAGCCTCAGGTACATGTGATCTGTACAATATCACCAAGTAGATCAAAAACAGAATGGAAAGAAAACTTGCTCTCTTTATTCTGACTAGTGTGATATTCAGTGAATTATCTTGTTGATTTTGAGTTGCTCCAAGATTTACCATTGTCACTCCTTAGTATCCCAATTTAAAACATCCATTTTAAATATATTTTATAAACACGTAACATTAACATGGACCTGAAAATGACTTTTTCTTTTCTTTTTTATTTTTTTTTTTTGAAGACACGAAGACTAATACACTTAACATCACTGTCCAGACAGAAGTCAAAGAGAACTGTCTAGCTTTGGATTTAGGTGTTTCTTACCAGAAGCTCAAAAATTAAGATTTCTCTTCCTTTCATACCCCTAAGATTCCTTTAAGAGCCAACAGAATAAGCACAAGGTCTCTAAATAGGATGACAATTTATACTGACAGTCAGATGCTGAGTTACTCTTATTTCTCAATTTAAAAAAATTGGAAGAACTCGAATGGCAATGATAACTTCACATTACATGAGATAAAGTGAATTATTTTACTCACATTTACTCTGCATAGCATAGACCATAATGTATCTTGTTTTGAAATCCGACTCATCTTAGATCAATATTAGAGCATTACCTAATATTGCTACATTAGGCAAAAAGCACTGCCATCACATTTTTGTCTGTATTGGGCTTGAGATTCAAAGCAACCACAGAAAGAAAGTTCACATGTAGTAACCAACTTCATAGAGAGCATAAGTCATCCCATGCTGAGCTATGGATGTCACAGTTGGACTACTTTTGATACCCAGATCAGTCAGGTCAAAGATACCTGGTTTGGTTTGCAGTTAATGCCATGCTGAAGACATACCCAAGACCTTTTCCTGCACCTTCAGGCCTTTTTAGCCACAGGATAGTGGCCATAGCAGACTACACAAAAGTACAGTTATTTTAAAGGAAATTACAATGACAGACCCTTTATCAGGCTACAGAACACAGAAAGGAAATAGAGTTGTACCTTATATGACCTCTATAGAAATACAGGTCAAGACTCAATTTATGAATTCTTAATGAGAGAAAAAGGATCATTTTTCTAGTATTTTTTTTTTACTGGTCATGTTAAAAACCATTGCCTCTGATTATTACATGAGACTGGGCTTTTTCCTCATTATTCCTGTGAAAAGAGATAAAATAAAACCTTCAGAAAAATGACAGTGCAATGCAGCAACTGTACGGTGAGTGCAGACATTTCAAAACAAAAAAAGACCAAGAACTACCTCATCCCTGTCCTTGCTATTTGCTGCTTTATCACAGCAAGAAGCACACAAAGAAAAATAGAGAACATTTTTAAAGTACTATTGTTCCCAACCCCAACTGAAGCAAGACCAGTATCATTAAACAATCCAAGAGGAAAAATATCCAGCTGCCATCAAACATCTTCCCAGCAACCTGAAAGTGAAGCTATTTAGAAGAATGAGAATAACTGACACTCCCCCATTACCATCCCTTGACTCATCTGTCTAGATGAATCATGATCAAATAAATTCACGTTTGCAATGGCCTTTTTTATAAGGCTATGAACAAACTGCATTTACCATACCATGGAGATTTCAGAATTCCAGCTAGACCAAAAATTTATTTCCAGTGTCCCATCTATTTTGCAAATCACTGCACCAAAACTCTGCAGCATCCCCTCAGATTCCTGCTGTACTCATTTTTCTGCTGTGCTTCAGTGAACAGTTCAGCAGCTGCACCTTTCTGCATCAGAATAAAATTATCATGGAGAAAGCTTTCAAATAATCAAAAAGCAAAACTCATTTTTCCTTTCCTCTCCACCTTTCTTTACATTCACTGACTGCCCCCAGTGCTTGCAGAAACCATTATAAGTTCATCTCATTGTAGCAGTTAGGATACATGATGAAGCTACAGTGACTAGGAAGTGCTTGAGTTTTTAGCTCACTGCCTCTCTCAGCTTCCACTTTTTCTTTTCCTCACATCTTTGCTCCTTTCTCTCAGACTAGAACATAAGCGCCATACTTTATAGTATGCATTTAAAAGGTACAAATTGTACATATTGTGTACTAGAATGTCTTGAAGTAGTATTTTAACAAATCTATTTAGTGTTTCTTTCCAGGAATGACAAAGCAAGACCAGTCCACACTAGAGATGACTTGTGTATTTACCTAGAGTGGCTGCTAGCAGCCACCCAAGAGTCTGGGGCTGGCTGTATGTGTTTTATCTAAGCCAGGAAATGCATATGCTGTGTTTCTATAGGATTGAAAATTTAAAATTTAGAAAGATATTAAACACCCAGCCACACTTCTCAGGATCATTCTGGGCAGAAGAAAGGCATTGTGCAAAGCATCACAGAAGAGCCAAGCTGGATGTTCTTGGAAAAAGCTGTTGCTGTGCTCACACAACAGAGGGACCTTTACACCCACCACTTCTATAAGAAGGTATCTTATCTTTATAAAGAGCCGTACAAGAGAACAGGCACTTGGTAAAGAAGGCACAGCTAACAAAAACATAAACAGATCCTACTTTGCAAGGAGCAGAGGAGACCAAAGCTAACATGTAGCCTGAGAGCCCAGTACTCCTTCAGGACTTTCTGTTCAGTCATAGAAGAAAAAAAAACATGAAAATATTCAGAAGAATACAATTTAGATGTTCTCCCTTAATCAGATTTCTTGTTTGCAGCTTTGTTTGATCCCTTAGTAAATTGGACACCAGTCTCTGTCTGGCCTGTTCTTAAGTGTATTATTCTTTCTTCTCTTTTCCTGTACACATCTTCCTTTTCCTTGTCTATTTAAACAATTTTTTATCGTTGCATTCTGACTTACTCTTCTGGGAACTTTGCACTTACATTTGTATTTCAAATCTGTCCTGGAAATCAGCAGGATGCTGGTAATCTCCATGTGCCCCTGAGAGCAAACAGCATGGTGAAATAACACTGTTAAGTGATGACACACATTTGGAGAAAGCAGTGTTGGATCGACTGTCTTACCACCTGGTTTCATCCATGAATAGGAAATCAGAATAGCAGTAACCAGCAAATTTTGTTGGTATCACTAAATTGTGCCCTGAGAATTAGCCCAGCTGTAGATGCTACACAGAAGTACGTAATTGGTCCTTACCTCAGGGAAATATATTAATTTGATTAGTGGTGAAGCCATGTTCTTTTCATTAGCTATTACTAGCCACATGGGAAAAGGGCCTGCTGCGCACAGGTGTCTTGGACATCTCTTCATGCTTGCAGGACCTCTGTTTATGCCAGTGGGACAATCTATTAAAGGCAGGGAAGTGATTCAAATTAATTTTCTCTGGGCTAGCAGAACCATTTAGTTTAGTCTTGTGAGATAAAACAAGAACTTGCAAGTAGTGAAAACAGCTGAGGCTGCAGAAGTGGGGCAAAGAACTTCAGGGCTCTAAAACAATTCTGCTTGGAAGAGCTCTGCTGGTTTGATTTTACAGCCCCAGTGTGAGAGAAAAAAAGCTGCAGCTTATTTATATGAGCTCCTTCCATCTGTCCTACTTCAGATGGTTCATCACCACTACCATCCTACTTTCAGCCTCCATGTTGGAAGCCAGCTTTTCCCAGGACACTTTTTTCCAACCCTGTCAATAAAGTCAGCTCAGTCCATACCTCTGCTACAAACACAGCAAAAAAAAAAATATAAAGAAATATATGCCTGCAGTCACAGTTTCTACTAAAAACTCACTGTTCTCTGAATTTCAAAATAGAGGAAAATATAAAAAAGGCTTCCAAGGCAGAAGTTATCACAGCTAGCCTGGTTCTCTGCCATCGCAGCCCCAAGGAGGAGTAGCTAATATCTGACCTCAGGCCACATCTTACATGTATTGTCAGTGCAAGCATGCAACAACTGCTTTCAAGTCTGCAAAATCACAATGCATCCCAGTTCTATGCAGGCCTGTGTTCAGGCTTCAAAACATGTTCCCCATTTCCCAGAGAAGTTTCATTCTTTGAGTAACAACTCCAAAAAATTATTCTGATTTAAAGTCTGGTATCTTCTACAACTTGTAGTTCTTCTAGTGCCTCAAGCACAAATTCTCCTTCACTTCTGGTTGCATTACATCCTTTCAACTGATACCAAGAGGATCAATGTTACAGGAGAGAATGGTGGCTGAAAGCATTCAGATAACAGTCCAGCTTGAGTTCAGCCCTTAAAGAGGAAGCCAGACATCAGACAAGTAAGCTCCAAGTGCCAAAAGGCATTGCAACAGAACATCCATGTCAACGTTCTTTAATTTAGAGCAGCAATATTTTACCTTTGTGTTACTTTGAAAACATACTTATCTCTTAAAAAAAAAAAAAGAAGCATCTACGCATACAGTAGTTTTTTTCACAATAAAAAGATAAAAAATATATATATTTAACTGGAAAAACACTTCTTCATTGAGTGAAACTTCTAAGATAAAAATACTGATCAGCCTTGCCTCACCTCCTGCTATAGTAGAACCTAAACGGCCAAGGAGGTGATCAGCTGCTACGCAGAAAGCTCATTCACTCTCATGTGCATCCAAGATGGCATCTCTGATAATGGCTTTCCGCATGCCTCGTGTTCATTACTCTCTCCTGCAGTTATTCCTTTCTCCAGAAAGGGAACACTGCTGGGAGAGAAAGCCTCCCTTCTCTGCTTTCAAGAGTCCTCCAGAAGAAAATTGCTCATACCAGAAACTGTGGTACACAGCGCAGATACTCGCGCTTTCACTGCAGTTGCTGCTTAAGAGGCTTCCTGGCTTCCAAAGTTTGTTTTTACAAACCTTTTAGTGACTTTATTAGCAAATACTCATTTATTAGGAAGAACTAAGCTAAACAAGGAAGTTATCCTGTGTGCTGAAAAATAAACTTTCACAACACTGAAGCCTCTTCATACTACTCTTTACTATTAACCTTTTCCCTATCCCACTTTTGTGTTAGGGTTTCAGAGTTCATTCTTATATGCTGAGGCTTCGTGTACCCCACTGAGTGTAAATGAGGGCCATTATGGCATGTCATTTTGAAATGTGTGTGGCCTTGATTTATAGAATATTTATAGGACTTATAGGAAAGAGTGGTGAAATATATTCCACTGTTTTCTGTGTTCTAGACTAACAACAAAGCAGAGAGATAATCTTCATGAAACATTATAGTACTTAAGGCAAATACGCTGAGGTAGAACACTGAATCCTGACCTTCATTTGTATTGACTTCTCCATTCCTTTTTTTCCTTTTATCAAGACATGTCATTGTAAAAATACCATAATAAGAAAAACTTTTCATATAATATTGTTCTGAAAAATCACCTTTTTCATATTACTGTACAGTTGCCATAACAACTTGATGCAACATCTCATTTAATAATAACTCTCTGCATCCTCTTTACTATTTTAGTTGTCATGACAACAGCATGCGTTTTATTCCAGACGTATTTCCCAATGCTCTTAGATGTGTTTTGGTTGCTTTAAATGAAATCGGACTCAGCTTTCCACTAAAAAGATCAGAAAGAAATCTGATGCAGTGCCTAGGAAAGAAAGCATCTTTATGGAAAAATGTTCTAAAGCTGCTGCATAACACATAACTATGTTTTCCCTGATGTACATATGATTACTTTATGAAAAAGCTCAATGCAAATACAATAGTTGAGAACTGAAGGCACAGAATAAAGCTATATAAATGTCCAACATTCTGTCTAAAAATAAGTAACAGCTATTAATAAAAAAAGAGAGAGAATAGAGTTTTTTATACTAAGGTATGTATACTTTCAATGCATAGTTTATAGCAAAATCCTGGCTTCAACCTCTGCTGCCTTACACCTAGGTCAGATATTTACATTTGATTGAAGAGCTATCAAAGCACAATAATGCTCTGCACTCAAACATAACATTAATCTAGAATAATTTTGAGCTTCCAATGAAAAAAAACGCTGTGGCAATGTGCTATTGATCTTATATGCTGTAGTGGAGATTTATACTACTTTTTGTCATAGGTGGTTGTCACGAAATAGTGAGCTAATGTGCAAAAAACTACCCAGTCAGTGACTCTTTTGCTGTTGAATGTCCGAAGAGAGTTTACAAATTATAAACTGAGATTTCTACTTTACAGTATCAAAACCACTAAATTCACATCACTCCCATGGGATAGACAGACATATCATGAAGTTCACCATGAAATAACTGTTCATAGAGATGTCAGGCCAAAGACTGAGCGAGTTCTTGTCTTTTTCCCTTTTTTTCATTCCTCCTCCAATGACACCAACACAAACTTTGTTACCTGGAACCTACAAGTTTCCTTCTGAAAGGAGTGGTACTACCTCATCACTTGAAGTGCAGACTGCAGAGATCTTACCATGCTCAGCTGTCTGAATTGTAAAACATTTGTGAGCTGTGAAAATTAAAGATCATCCCAGAAAAGATTTCCAGCCATGTCCTATTACACATCAGAACATGCTTTATGCATGTGCAGTCCTCTACAGATTTTCTCAACCAAGGGAAATATTTAGCTTTCCCTGAATATTTCAAGGTTCTGTTCCCAAAATGTGAAATTTGGAGACATCCTAAGTACAACATGTGGTTTTTAGGGTACAGTATCTGTAATGGTAGGAAAGGTGAAGCACACATGTGTAGTTAGGGAGACAGAGGTTATGGATTTTAAAGATATGTATCTTAATTTCCACTTTATTGCTTTTGTGGAATTGGTATCATGTGTGCTGTATGCACGTGCAGCTTGACTCCCTCATTAACATTGTCTTCAGTTCTAATGAATCCTATTACCTGAGTATCCTACTATTTGAGCATCCTACTCTAGATCTGATGCTTCACTCTAAACACCCTACTTAAAAAGTACGTAGCAGAATAAAAAAAAATAAAAAATAAAAAAAAAGGATTGTCTGAGTTTTAGAAATGTAGAGAAAAAAATTATTTGCAAGAAAAATGCAGAAAACACTAGAACACACATAAAAGGCATGGAAAGCAACATACAGATCAGATATCTTAATCTTTTCCTTAGCACAAGAGCTAAGCAAAAATCACCAAAAATTAAAATAATGTTTTGTCACTATTATTGGTGAACTTAGCATACTTAAATTTAAGAATTTAGCAAAAGAAATAGCTGCAATTACCTAAACAAGATGCAATAGAAGAATTATAAGTCCTTGTGTTCTACTTTTAACTGCAAAGCGTGTGAGATTGGAAATTTCTTACTAGTAGAAATTCCCACAGACATTTACCAGCTTACAGACAGACAGATATATAAAAAGCATGGCAACAGACAGGGATGATAGAAAAGAGTGTACCTTGTACTAATGCACAGCATGAAATTGAGAAATTATTTAAAGACAAACTTAACAGCTAATTGTTTGGAAGGGAAAGAGTGAAATAAGAGGGATGTGAAAGTTAACATCAAAGTTTTCTAGAGAAGAGAATTATTTTAGTTATTTAAATCTTGTTGCTTGCAATTATAAAGCTACTACCTGTAAAATCTGTGCTGATTTATTGATCCTCAGTTTACTCTTGATTCTCAATATACTCTTTACAGCTATCATTTGTGTTAAAATACTTCAAAGCAGCTTGCCTTTTTCCCCTCAACACTATGTCTCTTGTGTGAATTAAGAATTTATTTAGGAAAGAGATCAACACAAATGTTTCTCATTAAGAATTGCAGTTGCTCTAATTATGTTTTAAAGAGAACCTAAATGTCCATATTTTTCCTGAGCTCTTTATTGTGATAAAAGGTAATTGACAAAAAACCATATCACTACAAATGTACTGCCCTTCTCTTCAAATACATGTGCATGGTCTTATTTCTCCTATATCAGCACTCTTACCAAAGCCAGTCTATTTTCCATTCTGCTTCTGCTTTAGCTAGATAATAACAACATTTCCCAAACTCAGTTTCTTTAAAGTCATCAGTACCAATATCTGCTCAGATGTCCACTTAGTGTTTCAAATAGGAAATACTACCTTTTTAGTTTATAAAGGTTAAAGTCTCCTTCAGTCATTGCTTCTGCAAATGAATTCACGGCATATAAATGGAAACTATTAGATAGCTTATTTTTATTGTGTTAAGTTTCAAATATGAGCATTTTGCTTGAATGTGTTCTCTCTTGCAATATTAAATCATGCTGTCTGTTTTGATTAGTCAAAAAAACAAAAACAACACCATACAAAGAATAAACCCTCTGCTTTTTTGTGAATACTAGCTTTTCTTCACAGTTCGTTAACTTTCTTACGAAATACAGCAGAAATATAAGTCATAGCTACAAAGTTTTTATCTGGATTTTACTAGCATTAATTTATTATTATTCAAATATACCTGGAGAGAATTTAGGAACTAGAAGAAAATCTGCAATATCTACTAACAAGTACTGGACTCCTGCTTCAAGTAGGTTTGCAGCGCCTGGCCTCTTAGGCCAGCCAGCTCTGAAACTGGCTTTTAAAAGTACCTGACAATAGCTTCTTGCATTGCTTTTATGTTGCTAGCCTGTTGACTGAAGCATACCAGATGCTGGAGATGGGAATTTATTTATTGCTAGCTATAATTCAGCTTATTTCACTACATAGGTAACAGAATTGAGAAAACATTAGGAAAGAAAAAAAAAAAGAAAGATACAAAATTGGAAAATCTTCATTATTCGTAAGTATTTACATGCATCTGTACCCGTGAATGCTTTCTGCATGTGGAAATGACAGAACAACTTGTGTAAGAATAAAGGGTAACAGTCCTGACTTCTAGTTCACTTTTAAGTGCTTATTATCAGAACTAATACAAAGCAACTGAAGGGGGGAGGGACAATGAGGAGGTAAATCCAATATAAGAAATCAATTGACACTATGGTAAGAGTCTTCTCCAGTTTCAATCTTTGGACATGAAGTATAACACTGGACAGGCAGTACCTAGCGCGTCTTAGAGAAGAAACAAAACAAGACAGAAAGGGCAATAAAGCACCTCAAGGAAGCTTCTGCAGCTTCTCAACCTTTGCAGATGAAGTAGGTACGTAACATGTCTTAAGGGGCTGCCTACAGATTTGCTAGACAGCTCTATATTGCATCAGCCACAATAAGCTCCAACATGACAGCTTGGCAGGTAGAGATTGCTGGAATGCACCAGTGGTACAGCAATAACCATTATGTTTCCAGTTCTCGACACCTACAGCTCACTAGAGTATACCTCAGTGACAAGCTGCCTGTTTAGCCAGTCTTCGTGCAGCTTCTTGCTGCACCAGCATCACACAATGAACCCAGGAGGTGCCAGAAACTGTCCCTTAAGGCAGTTTCTCAGTAATGCTGTTTTACAGCCGCTCAACCGAACTGCCAGGGAAACGAAAGAACACAGTTCTACTCCCATTCAACCAGAATAAAACTAAACCAGTAATTGCAAAGGCCGTTAAGTTCAGGTGATGGCATGTCTTCATGCCTTTGACAAAGAGAGGCAGGCCTTAGCATATATAAGAAAAAAGAAGAGGGACATTTTATGCCTGAGGAAGTAATCTGGAGAAAAAGAAAGTGTATGTGGGACAGAGTTCATGTCATCAGCCCCTGTGAATGACTCCCAAAAGCGAGAATAGAAAATACAAATATGAACAAGGAGTAACAAAGAGATTTTCTGAGTCCCGTCCCAGCATTTGCTCCTGCGTATGTTATGCAGCAACCCCCCATAATTTCCATCAATGTGCACTGCAGTATCCTTGTCAATCATAATGAACCAAAAACCACAGCTCCTGGATCACATCTTTCCCCAGACATCTAAGAAAATAACATACTTCTTTAGAGTGACACAAGTCTTTCTGGCCAATTTGCTTACGTTTTTTATAGCATTGCAAAACACTTTTGCATCCTGTTGCCACTATTTCCATGGAAAACAATGGCCCATGCTTGCAATGAGCAGAGCCAACAATCTTATTATGCAGAATCACTTTCTGTGTCATGGCAACTGGGAATTTAATATCATAGTACTGCCTTTTGCCAATGAACTGATTCCTTGCTTTGATAGCAGCATTAATTAAACCATTGACAGAGCTGTAATTAAATTAACATGATCACAATTTACCATTCACCAATATCAAGCAATTTATTTCAAACAACTGCCAATTAATTAATTTTCAAAGAAACGCCCTATGGAGACATGATTTGCAAGTTCAGATGTTAATCTAATTGAAGTGCAAACAGTGCTATGATTACTTACCCAAGTGTTATATGGTCTAACAGGTCAGGGCTGCCCTTTGGACATCTGGGAGTCCTCACTGTTTACCTCTAAACAGATATGAGGGTGGAAGTTAGAACTAGTACTGTCAGTACTGTCTCCTTTAGAAAAGCAAAATCTATCCCCACTTTTATATCCAGTCTATAGCATATTTTACTATAAAATAGAGCAAGACTTATGGGGACATGGATACAACCTTGTTAACCATACAGCAACTCACAGGTAGTATTTTGTTCAATATTTATTTTTTTACCCTAAGTCAAAGAGAAATGAAATTTTTTACTGAAATTTTATAAAACTTCTGGTTATATGGCAGAATTTTGTCAAAAGTTAATAGATTTCTATCTCAGAATAATGAGTTTTACTGCTTTCTGCTCCAGCTTTCATTTTTGGTAATTTTATTCATTTATAAGATCTCTGGGGATATTCCAGGACCATTTTTCTGCAATATGCCTAAAAACTTAACCAATACTTGAATTTATACTTGCTGTTTAGAATGTTTTCCCATACTTAACTAAGCCATTTATATTTTAAACTGTTTAAAAAAATCATTACTAATTTTATTTAACACAGAACAAGTAAGCTTAGAGTATAAAAATACCTCTTTCATACAGCGAACCAGCATGACTGTGGCACTGGCAAAATGTTCTGCCAAGTGTAGGAGACTCCAGAATCCTGGACCAGGCAAACAATAGACACATCTAACAGCAGGTCAACACCCTGGACACGAGCACTGTTTTGTATTTACATGAGTGTGCTAGGCAATATCACAAGCAGAAAAAAAATGACTGTAAATGAAGTTTACCTACCCCATGAGGACTTGAAGAATTAGACTCATTGTGTGATTTTTATGGAAAAGTTAAAGAATGGGACAGTTTTGTTACCCAAAGAAATGTTTGCAAGGATGGAAGCTATCAGACCCAGTGATCTCAAAGACCTATTCCACAATCTAATCTCGTCATTTTTTTTTCTGTGTAATTTCCAAATATTTACAGCACTCATCCAGTTTACGTCTCCTGCTGAATAACATCACAGCACAGTAAGAGGCATTGCAGTTATCAGTATAGAACCGTTATCTACTGTAGATAGTTACCTTATATGAAAGCTTGTCTGAAATTTAACACATACAGGTTAGGACTGATTCTAAGACAGAATGAAAAGATTTTAGAGAGGCTAGTCAAGGCCCTGATTTCACCCTCCCTTGAAAGTTTCTGGAAAACAAAACCAAACCACAAAATAACAAGCAAAACTAACAAATGGAAGGCAGACTGGCAAGATACCTTGCAAATTTACTGAATTCATTTGTCCTCTTTATTAACAAGAGGATATTAGAACCAATAAAATGTTCTGGTGTTTTAACAATCTATAGATAATAAATTTGTTCAAGAATATAAAGTAATTTGAAACATCCTTTCATGGCAACAAGGGTATCTCTTTTTATTTTATAGATTTCTTAAAAAAATAAAGTAATAGCTAAACCCACACCACATGCATTTCTCAAAACATTCCTGCAGGCCAAAGCAGCATTGAAGAGCAAACACTACATGCCAATGGAGGAGGTTCCTCCTAGCCCACAATACATTTACCTTTCACTCTGATATACCTACCTGCAAACGTATTTTTTTAATTTGCATTGCCAGCAGCACTCATTCTTAAAATGCTATTTTGCACATATCCCCCCCTTTTCCTTTCTGCTGCTACTCCAGTACATACACAATCTACTTCTCTGCCCCAATTTAAAAACTCAAGTGAGCGGGCAGTCAGACAACATAACCTGTGCAACTGTGTACAAAGTTTGGACAACAATCCCCATATTGCAACACAATAAAAGCAACTGCATTTCTAAATGCCATTTTTCTCAGGCTGTCTTGGTGCCCTGTGTGACCCTCTAACCTCAGGTGTGCCTTGGCTTTCCCATGAGCTAGTTCTCCTTTCTTGGTTCCACAAGCATTGAATCTCAGCAATTTGTCTCCCTCTCCTACCCCACATCTTCCTTTACTGTGGGCTGGGGAAAGAGTGAAAGGAGAACCAGGCAAGAAGCAAAAGCTCTTACCAACGTGCACAGGAAGGCAGCTGAATAAGCACTGCCTTTCCTCTTCACTTCTCCCTAGGATACACAAAGCACCGCTTTTCCTCAAGAGTCTTTGAAGTAAGGCAAAGCACAGTTTTTCTCCCATGCAGATGAAATATCAGAATCAAATAGGTATTTCTAATCTGCATTATACATTTTAGATGTAAATTAAGTAATGTGACATCGCTAGGTTAACACAGGCAACAGAAGAATGTATTAAGTCTTGAGCTCTGGTTATTCGGCGTAGATTTTCATGTACAGAACCAGTTGACCAATTGCATTTCACTCACCTTAAAAGAAACATAGGCAAATGTGTTTCATAATGTTCTTCATCTATTTACTGTGGTTAGTCTGAGAGCACATAAACTTTTATGTCTCAGATGAAGAATTTAAAATCACCAAAACAATCTTTGGAAACATTGCAGACAGTCCATAAAGTGTTAACTTCTCACACTATTAAGTCTAGAATAAAAGTTATTATATTATTTCACAGGAATTATCAAGCTTCACTGAGGAGAGGAGGACAAAAGACATTACTATTTGAACAAGACGGATACTATTCAATCATGACTAATAAGTGATGCAGTAACTTTATGTTAGTACTGTCATCATTCAGAGTGGAAAAAATTCACTTCGAATAAAGTTGGCTATTTTCACATCCCACATAATTTTCTTCAGGACACTGCACTAAATTTATGGCTACCCTGAAAGCCGTGGGACTGTGGGCATACTAACTGCAAAAACAGCTACCACAGAACCTCTAGCCCATGATCACAAGAATATATGTAATATACCCAGCATTCCTAACACTCTAAAAGTACTGATTACACTTTGAGCCACTTTACAGCTGAGAGGATGACCTCAGGATCAAAAAGAATTACTCACTTGAAAAAGGCATGCTCAAACGGCTGATACTTCAGAGTGTAACATGGTGGGAAGTCCCATTCGGACTCTGTATCTGCTGAAATAAATGAAGAGAACAGTCAGCTTTAGTCCTGTGTACTTGCAGACATGAATGGAGAGCTTGTTCTGTTAAGTAGTGCCACTGAAACAAACTGCCTGTAAAGAAAGCGTTGATCCAAAATCCACTGGCTCTTTCCTGGAAGTCTTTCCACTCACAATAAAAGACATCAGTTCAGGCCACAGTGTTATGCTATTAAGTAAAACTCATTAGTATCAAAATCTGATCCAAAATATATCAGCAAAGACAGGAATAACTGTAACCTCAACAGATTACACGTTCATCTCTTCATGGCTGAATCGTGTATTTCTGCTGGGAGTTTTATAAGCATTTATTTGGTTGGTATTTTTATTTTGTCAGCATTAACCAGTGTGTCACCTTATCTTTCATCTGCACACTGGCCTGAAAAACAAATAAATACATCTCTAAGCCTTCAAAAATTTCTGTAATTTCCTTTAAAACAGAATCCTGCTTACAAATGAAGCATATGTTCCAGTGACCACCATTTAAGCTAGGGCTGGCAAAATTATTGCTCCAATTAAATCAGCAGCCTGAGGTAGGTAATCTTTTTTCTCGTTTGCCTATGAGGTATTTGTTCATTACATCTGTTCTTGGGCTGTATGAGACTATTAAGCTACTTGCTGGCAAAATATTTTGCTGGTTGCTCATACATTTTCCTTAGTTTTGACTAGCAATATTATAGTACGGTAATATTTCTTCACTCTCTGGTAACGATACTTCCATAACAGAGAACAAAGAAAACCTACAAACCAACAGTGGTTACCAAATCATATACTGTAATTCCCAGAGTACCATTGTGAAGACAAAGTGGTTTACAAAAACTTTCCCTGGCAGCCTGGCCACTTGATCAGCTCCCTCAGAAAATGTGAGTTCAAAAACATTTCTTCCAGCTAGTTATGATGCTGCATTCAAAAGAAACACAGCAAAAAAAGGCAGAAGCCTCAGCTGAAAACACAGGTCTGTTGTAACAAAGACTTACATGGCCTCATCTGCTCTGTACGTGTTACACTGCAAAATGGCTAGAAGTACAGAACAAATGAGAAAGTAATCTACAAGCTCATTAATGTGTCCTTCAAAAGATGCTGACCTATGCTCTCATCCATCTTTCTGATTGCAGCAAAGATAATTGCATAAGAAAATAAAGCATCAGGAGGAAGAGGGGAGGCTCTATTTTTCTGTTCATATCCATCTTATGCTCCAGCACTTGAGCACATCCAGCACAGATCTACATGTTCCTCAAAGAGCTTGTCATTTATCTAACAAAAGGTGTGATTCTCATGATGTCAACGGAGTTGACAGGGACAGTGCTCCATAAGGTGGCTCAGTGAAGTGAACGTGGCTATTTGTACAGCAAGACAGTGTCCAGCAAGAGGCAAGGCAGGCTCGATATCCAGCATTAGGGCATTGCTTTTGGTGGGCACCTTTCCCAGCCAACTCGACTGACTGGCATGAGAGCGTATTCTCAGGCTGACAATTTTCTTTCAAAGCACTGGAGTTTTGCAGGTTATGTGGGTTGGGGTTTAGTTGTTTTTAAATCTCTTGAAATGGGCAAGATATCCAAGATTTAGTGGGTTTAGCTGAACTGCATACCAGACAGTACAAATCATTCAAGAATGCATTCTGCTCAAAGGTGAAATAGATTGCAGTCAGTACAAAAGGCATAGGATGCCTGGGAGGCTCATTTGGCAACGATAGTGATACATGACATTGTTTGGTTTAACTTAACTAAACCTCCAGTAGATAAAATTTTAATTGAAAAGATGTGTTTACTGAACAATCTAAAAATCTACAGCTCAGTGATGTGTCAGAGAACACACATTCTGTTATTTGCAAGCCATTAAAATCACTGGTCTAGATGCTTCCTTCCATTTTCTGCCATTAACATGAAGCAGAGTCACTGCAGACAGGGGAATTATCCCACTTCTATACTGGTGAAATTGAGATCAGGATTCAACCCATTATTTGTCATTAGCAAAGAGGAGGAGGACCTATGGTCTTTCAAAATAATAAACAGTGACCAGCACAATGCTCTGTAACACATGTATTTTTATTTTAAATGGTTTATCCATGGCTGAAGATCTTGAAGAAAATTAAGCTTCATCAAAAATTCTATTCATGCCTTCCAAACTGGAATGAATAGTCTGTCATTTTGCTTATGCAGCTCTTTCAATTCTGTGCTTATGGAAGAGCGGTTTCCTGATTTGTTTCTTCCAGTGCAGGCTACTGATTGTGTGTTGCAGTTAAAGCCTCTTCATCTTGAAGAAAAGTTATTACTAATGCGTTGTGGGATGCTGGAGCTACTGTTGGGTGTCCAGTAGCTTTAGCAGTTCATCAGACTGAAACTAGGAACACACAACGGGTGGGACATCTGCCTGGAAAGCTACAATAGCTTCAAAGACACACGCACAAATTATCATAATGACTCATTATAAACTCTTTGTGCCTCTAGAAGAGCTCACATATCACAGCTTGCCATCTTGTTATCACCAAGAGTGGGAAAATGCTGCTTAAAAATTAGTGAAAAGCATGCTCATGTAAACATCCTTATTTATTGCCTCACTGAGACAATCAGCTCTGGTTCAGGCTCATTCTTCTATGGATCAAGGCATACCAGGAGTGGTTCCTGAGCCAGGGAAACCCCAAGGAAGCCCTGAGAACCACCAGGAGCTGGCAGCTCACACGAGAGCAGCTGTCAAGGTACGGACAGGGCCAGGAGCATCAGTGGGCACTTACTCCCACAAAGGGCAGCCCTGGGGAGTGAGAGTGACACGGAGCATTAGAGTGCATAATGCATCAGCTTGTTTAGGCAGATGCTGCTTTGAAGGAGGAACATCACACTGGCCGAATGGAGAGACTTGAAGCCCACATAACCCAGCAAGTGGGCACTATTCTGTGACGACCTGCACAGGCCAAGGGCACTCTCCAACCTGACTCTCCATCAGAGAGCAAAGGCTGCAACCCCACATGGAGAGACTGCACCATCTAACCCAGCAGTGGCTGGTGCCTTCACTCAGATGGGACAGCACCAGGGAGAGGCTGCAGTGTAGACCTTGGGCTGCAGGAATAGTCTAGACCTTCCTCCTGGGCAGGGACAGGCAGCAGACCTGCCTGCAGAAGATGTGCCCATGTGGAGACCTGCAGGGGTGGCCGGGCTGCAGGAGGCAGCGGGAAGGCTGTATAACATCAGGGAGAAGGAAATAGATAGGTCATCCCTGGCAGTGTTCAAGGCCAGGTTAGATGGGGCTTTGAGCAACCTGGTCTAGTGGAAGGTGTCCCTGGCTGTAGCAGGGGAGTTGGAAATAGATGATCTTTAAGGTCCCTTCCAAAACAAACCATCCTATGATTCTATGGGAAAGGAAGAAAGCGACCGTTAAACTATATCAAAGTAAAGACAAAACATACAACACTGACAAAAGAGAAAAACCTCTTGGAACTACGCACATTGTTCTTTCCAAAACACCAAAACAGAAGCAACTCTTTTTTTAGAGTAAATATGCAAATGTGAATATCCATTTGCTTTTAAGGGAAGGGCAGTTACATAATATTCAGTGGTGATAGGAAAACTAGGGAGTTTTTACATACAGTCATAGAACCATATTTTTCTTGTTATAAGACTAGGATTTTACACCATCTAGATCATCATATCCGTTATTCAGGGTCCTTCTTACATGTTACATTAAGATCTAAATTTCAACCCATGTAACCTGTTTTGATTCATCGGGACACTGGAGTATATGAACAAACACGACCTTCAGGACAAAGGTAGTTACAGAGTATTAAAAGAGCAAAATAGCGTGGACCCTCATTTTTTTATAAATGCTGCCTAGTAAATAAGTGAGACAGGTAAAAACAGCACTCTGACAATAGGCTTGCTATGGTTTCCATCGTGGAAACACCTTTTCAGCATCCTAGCAACAGTCTTTTACCAGTTTGCAGTACAAACCACTGTCTATAGCTTTCAAAGCTACTTTGTGCTGGATAAGAAATACCTGTCCACAACTGAGCTGTCTGCATGCTATCACGAACACAGCTAGCACAGCAAAATCACAGTACACACAATGTTAAACCCACTGCCACCTCACGGGCGACTTTTGGCAAACATTCCCTTTTATATTAACTCAAGTTTTCCTTCAAACAAATTTGCGATCCATTTGACCACTGGCTTTTCCCATTTAAGTTCCTTTGATTAAACTGTGCACCAAATAAGACCTGACCACAAGCAGACATCAAAAATTCTCTAAACCGCTTAGCTACTGAGGCGCAGGCACTGCGAAGGAGATATGTGAATTCCCTAAGCAGCAAAGTTTGTGCTTTTAAGCAAGTGTCTCATGCAAGTGAACTTTGCAAAATAAAAAAAAAAGTGGTAAAACAAAGAGAGGGAGAAGGACAAAAGGGGTGCTCTGCTGCTTTCTTAGGTGAGGAAGAGATAGCTTATGGAAACTGATGGTAGGAATGAACGCTTGAATACAAGGCAATGAGAAGATACCAAAATAATAAACCAATCAAAAAAGTATTAATATGGAGATGCCTGGGCACTGTAAAATAAGTATACAAACTAGAAGATTAATCCATACATGATTTACCAGTTATATTTCTTCACCAAGTTGGTGAAGGAAGCTAATGGCACCAAGGACCACATACCAACCACCACCCTCCAGACACCACTGAGGAGCATTCCCTGTCACTCTGATAGTGTGCCATGCCATCGTGGAGGTTTGGAGCTACCCAGGGCCACAGTGCTGGAGCCAGGACCCATCTTCACAGCCCCAGCCAGGGGCACGGCAACCAGGGGACAACAGGCAGCCCCAGCCAACAGGCATTTCTCTACAGCCAGGCCAGAACATGGCTTCTGCAGATGCACACTTAGGTAAGTAATAAGCTTCAGCTTATCCAAAGAAAACATGATTTGAGCCCACAAAATTTACTAGAAACTGTGGACATCAAACAGCATTGAATCCAGGCCTTTAAGAGGAGGTGTATAAAACTCCTGCCAAGCACTACCCCACCACACTGGCAAACCCCATCATCTCCATAACAAGAAGGTAGCTTAAACCCTTTTCTCTCATTTCTTCATTTCTTTCTCTGGAGGTCAGAATAAAACCCAGACACTTGCATCTCCTTAAAAGAAAAATTTATTCTTATTTATGGAAGCTTATTCCCTAGTTTACAATGTCCAATCTTTATCTTCTCTCCCAAAAATACCTGGCATTTCACCCAGCAGCCTATGATATTCATATATATACAGGATCTAATTCAGACAGGAATTGATTTTCACCTTAATTTCATTGCATTCAACAGAAGGAGATAGTGGCTGATTTCTTTTTGGCAGCTTGACTAACTACTTCTGCACACAGCAAGACTGACCAAAAGTGGGATCCTAAGGTAACAAAACTAGCAGTAAGTCACCACAGGTTGCTTATCTACTGAGTCACAATATGTTCCTTATCACCCTTGCCTCTATCAGGTAGCCTAATGCCCACTACAGGGAACAACTGAAGTAATACTATTTCTTGGGGAAAATATAAACTTAACTGAAACCTAAATGATATGCTTTACTCTTACGCAAATACATCTGGTAGTAACACAAAGAAAGACAACAAAATCAGTGGCAAGAAATGGGCAAAATTGTTTCAATTAGAAAAGTTCCCCATGACGCATCTGCTGTTCTTTAAATGAGACAATCTGTTCATTCAAGGAGCTGCTTCCCAAAATACAAGTTTTCTAATACCAACCACTTCCAGCACTACTAAAGCCTCTTTCATTTCTTTTCCTCTGGCCTGCATTGCTTTGTTTTTATAAGCAGCATTTATATAGCCTAGAACAAAAAAGCACTTAAAACTTTAAAAAGTCCAGAGTCAGTTTCCATAAGGCATTAAACCAAACTTTTGCAATAATAGCAATAGCTAATGCAGTCACAATCAAAATCATGTTCAGTAAGCAGTATAATTTCACAGCCCTATAAAACCAGATCCAGATATGAGCTCCCTCAAGTGAGCCTTATTCTTTTTCTTCACATTCTTTTCTTCCACATTTTATTTTGTTTCCAGATATCATCCTCTCTGATGGCTTCCAGCAGTACTCAACAGTAACATGAAATTACTGTGATGGTGCCATGCATTAACAAAGCCAGTCCAAAGGACCTTACCCTGAAAAGCTGACCACAGAAGCACTCCCTCATGTGATAGCAGTGATAATTGTTACTCTCGCAAATACTCAATAGGGTTCCTTGTTGTTGGCAGAAAATTTCTAGAGCAGAAGATAAAGACTTATGAGGACAGCACCATGTATACATTCATATAAATGACAGACAATTCCTGTCTGCCATTCTTGTCATTTTATTTCTTCTGAAGATCAGTTTATTTTTTCATAGAAAATTAAGTATTTTAATATCTTTACTTTTTACCATTAAAAGGAGAGCAGCTGTGGTTTGGGGCTATTTATAAAGATGCTGTCTTTTAAATAATACTGAGGGGAAAAGTATTAAATGGATCAAGACATTGGAAACTCATAGCTTGAACTAGGTAGTTCTTTTCTCCCTCACTAGTCCAGACTTGTCAGTCAAATTTATCTCAAGTAACAATGTCATTAAGGGGATTACTTTTATCTGTAAGGTCAATATGACAATTCAAGAGAGTAGTAATATATTTAGCTGCCAGGTTTTCCAGTTAAATAAATATATTATTTTTACTTACTCAGTTCCCAAGCAAAATCTCTATATATTCATTTCAGTCAACATATTACCTTCTGTTGAACCCAGCACAAAACATGGACTCTGTTTTAAGAGCAGAAAGGTTAGCCTTCCAAAAAAGCAGAGGTATGTGGGAAGCCTGCAATATCTCCTTTCTTTACAGGATTCGCAGCCTACCTCACAGATAGGAATCCTAAGAGCTAGGAGTTACTCTCTTCCTTATTTTTTGGCAAGCATATCACACAATGTCAAGCAGCTCCCAGCAGCAAATGCTCAAGGAAACTCCACATTCTGCTCATGCCAGACAGGAGAATAAGTCACATATAGGTGTATCCAGCTCCTGCTGCTCTCACACATCACCATGCCATTCTTTTGTAAATAATTGTCTACACAATGCAGAAAACTCAATAGAAGAAGGAAAAAAAAAAAAAAGAAGAATTTAATTGTCTTGGTATTGACATTGTGAGTGCCTCCATTTGCCGTTATTGGATGAAACTAGACCCTTCCGGCAGCCTTCCATGTCATAGGATGCATCTAGCTTGTTTCAAAAGTGGTTTTGAATCTCCTTATTGTACTTTGATCACATCAGGCAGAAAACATAACAGAAAGTTTTTGAGAAAGAAATATAACTGAAAGATGCTCTTCAAGACCATGCTTGATGCCTTCTAGTAGCTAAGGGACATTCAGTGCCTGTACCAGGCTAGGACTAATACCGAGCATGGTATTTTCAAATAAAAAATATTATTAAAAATTTTCAAAACAATGCATCATCAACTGCTACTTTCAAGATAACCAAAAAAGCCAAATTCTAATGTCAGAAATGTGAAAGTGACCCAGAGTCCCTTAATGGTCCTAACTCTACCAAACCAATTCAGAGATCTTAGATCAGACTAAATGCATTTTTAGAACATTTAGGCAAAATCTGGTGAAAAACCAGCAATTAAAAGCCTTTGAAGTGCACTTTGTGAAATTATTCTCTATTTTACTGAGAGGCACTACTTGGACACCCATGGTACAGGTACACCATACCATAACACCACCACCTGTGTTAGCTAGCTGACACTGAAAGACTTAAGTCAAGTGGCACATCCATTTTCTAGTGAAGAGTTTCATTATCTCATGTATGGGTTCCAAATGAACAATAACTAACCACTATCTTTTCTCCTCCTTCAAAGCATGCAAATTGTTTAGGATCTTAAGATCCTCTCATAATCATAACTTCCTGATGAGTTGCTGAATCATGTATCACTTACGTAAAAATTCTTATGTAAAATCAGTTATGTAAAAAAGTGACTTTTTTTAATAACAGCTCAGTTTAATATTATTGGCTAAAAATACTTGCTGGTTAATATGATACCCCATTCTTCCTAAATAATTGCCCTAGAGAATAAGAGCCTCTGAGTCATCTTATGCTTTGTTTTGCATCACTCTGCTATAATTTTCAGTCTCTTATGGAATATAATCTGCCCCATTTTACATATGATTCTTTTCATTTAATTCCAGCAGTTAGATGCAAGCAGATGCCCAAAAGTTAGGTTTCCTTTATAGGCTACAGAAGAAAACTAGAGAAGACCCCGGAGGGCAGTTCCACTTATCTTGAGCACCCACTTAAAGCAGAGTGTGATTCATGTCTTCTATATCTCTGCTTCTGACTAGCACAACTACTTTTAAGAATCTAAAATCTGACGAAATGAAACCTATTGCTTGTGCCTTACAGTTAGTTATGCGTGCATCAGCAGCTAGCATGGTACAACAGAAACGCAACTGCAGAGCATACTTTGCGCTGAGAAGCACACTTTCACACTATAGATGCACTTGAGAGAGACCGAGAGGGGAAGCAGTATTTTAAACCTGCTGTAGTCTGTCCCTACAGGCTGAAAGTCCATTAGCAGCTGGAGCTTATTTAGGTGTGCTCCTGCAGTATGTCTGGCAGTTTAGTTTTATCACCATCTTCCACAGCCCAAGACTGTTCCACAATGAGAACCTAAATTGCTAAGTGGGAAAACCCAGGAGGTTCAATTTAAAAGCATGTTCTTTGTCCAAACTAAACTGCTAATGTAGATGTATCCTTAGTCAGTATTTGTACACGCCAAAGCATAGCTTTGGGCTTGTTGGCATACTCAGTCAGTACACTGCCATCCCAGCAATTACAGTCCCTTTGGTAAGCTGCCCACTCTACATATCAACACCGTAGTTTTGACCCTCATTGCTTATGTTGGAGTGCCTTTCATTAAGGCAAGTAGGGCATGTGCAATGTTTTGAATGAAGGCCCAACACCAGGCACACCGCCAGCTCTGCTACCCCTGGTGGAAATGCCTTGCCTGGTACTTCTATGGCTGCATCTGACATCTTTGTGGTTATATATACCCATCTCCCTCTCTTGCTCCACAGATGACAGATTTAAGAAACAGCAACAGGACAACAATACTGTCAAGAATGAAGTGAAAAAACCGTCATGAGTTGAAGAGTCAAGGATTCCAACACTCCCATTTTCTCAAACGCATTATTCTTGCCTCTGATCTTAATGAGCATTTTCTTGTTATTCAGGTCTTAAAAGCCTCTGATACATCTAAGGGCAAAACATTTTCTTTTTCGATAAGAAATCAGGCCAAGCACAGTAGGAGTCAAACTAAATTGAAAAGTACTACCTGGGAACAAAGCAATGACTAATAATAGACACTTTGAATCACCTGATGCTGGATGTCGCTAGCAAACATCACCACTGAATCAGGCATCCTTTATTACCATAAGCAAGGAATTGCATGGAAAATTTAAATCTCACAAAAGAAACCATTGATTTTAGAAGACAAGATAAAGATCTCCTAATAATGTATCAGCAACAATATAACCTCACAGATATTTAGTAGTATAAACTGCATGTCTTTTACCCTTTGTTACCCCAAAGCACAGCCAGCCAAAGGTCATTCTGCATTGTTATTCACATCGGCATATTTCACTTAAGAGGCTCTTCTATCACCCACAAGAAAGAGATGTACGTATAGATATCAGCCTTTTGCACATGAAGCACAGTCACCAACACTCTTCATTTCAGGAATGCTATAAATTTAAAATTTCCAACCCAGTTGTAAGCAGTAGAGTAATTCACCAGAGAAAGTAATAATTCATAATATCTTCTATCAGGAGCAAAGACAGAATTGGTATTTATCTTTCCTCCTGCTCGTATATCATAGCAAAAGCTTCCAAAAGGCTACTCTCATCACCAGAAAGGTCTATCTGTTCCCACACCCCACCCCTGCACTCCCATTTACTTCATGACTCTTTCAGAACCTCCTTCCAACCACCTCCACAGATGAGGAGAACAAACACTTGGAAATCATTCCTGGTCCCTGAACTATCTCAAGTGAATTCACCATGCCCAGAAAGCACATGGAGGAGGCCAGCTAT
>JBCJKH010048200.1:0-10796 GCA_039877255.1 Loriculus beryllinus | reverse complement strand
AAATTTTCAGCACCATGTACTGTATCACTGCATTTATTCCTATCACAGAACAATTTTTAACCAATTAAACGATTAAACTAAACTAGAGATTTAAAGACTAAACCCTGTCAAGACAGTCCTGAAGAAAACAAAAGCTAAGCAGTGTTTGTTTCACAGGCAATTCGATATCTGCCTTTGATAATGTTTTGTGGTGAGGCTTTTTACTGAACTCTAGCCTAACTTCTAAACCCAGAGCTTTTTACAGAATTTTTTACCTTAGAATTATCTAGTGGTGCTTTCAGCTCTCTCAGACTACTGCATCCCTGTCTGCACACACAAAATAGAAAAGCTGACAGTTGCTTCTCATACAATAAAATGCAGTGAATGTAAGAAAGTGTATCAAAACAGGAAGTGCATGATTCATGTCAATTTACTCCAAAATTGCACAGAAGGACATTATTCATCATCACTAGAACATCACACTAAAGCTTTTGCACCTTACTTATTGCTCTTTTTACTGACTGCCATATCGTGTCCCACAACCCTTTTCTTGCTTCATACAAAGGCAAAAATGAAACAGAAAAAGTAACATATTCAGTGCTGTCATCCCACTCATGCTTTCCACAAGGATTTAAATTGTTTTTAGTGAGTGACAGATGCGTCCATCAATAGCTCAGCTGAGCACTGTGGCTCATATCTGCATTAAAAGTACAAAGACATTATACCTTTATACTGGTGAATTTTTAATCACTTCATTGAAACTCTTATTTTGCTAAGAACAGTAACTGAGATTCAGTACTAAGAATGCTTTCACACAGTAAACACGCAGCTCAGCATTTTAAGTATTGTGAACTAGTTTCAAGTAACAAATTTATATGACAAGAACAAGTAAATGTGAGCAATCACAGGCAAAAACAGTTGTTTCATACTATAAACTAAGAATTACTCTCATGTAATACATATACTGGTACTGGTTAAAGTTTGTTCCCAGCTAGCAGCCCAAGCCTGAATTTGCAGTGCAAGTTTCTCCCCTTGACACTGTGAAGCTGAACAGTGAATATATTTCAGAACTCTCTAGGTTCAAGTCTGGAAGTCACACCTTATTACAGAATCACAAAGGTTAAATTGAAAAATTGAACTAAGACTCATTTCATATTTGGAGACTATGATTTAGTTTTAGATAGGACAAATAAGCACGAACTATTAACAGATACCATTCTACAACCAGTCTAAGAGCTAAAAACATCTACCTGTAAACCATGTCAGGTGGCATTAGCCAACAAGATATATTCCATGGTCTTCCTTCCTGGTTATTTACAAGGTTGCTACACATACCGATTTTGCATCCAAATCACAGATTGTGTGAAGTATTTGAATATTGAAACTTCACTCCACACACAATAGTCAATGCTTTACCTTTTCTCAAGCTTTTGACCTTATGTAAAAAAATTAATGTATATTATGAACAATTAGACTTACAAGACCTCAACATTTCACTGCGCACTGCTATATTAAGTGTGTCATCCTAATCATGGCTTCATTCTGCAGGTTCTCATTGTAGAGTAAAACACTTCTCAAAGTGGCAGTGATCCCAAAACATATGGGATTACTTGCCTAAGAAATATAGTGCCTGACAGCAAAGTCATGAGATACATTAGACCCAGAGAGTTGAACAGTGCATACAAGATACTCCCCTTAAAACGAAAAAGCTGTATTTCCTTTTTCCAGATGCTGCATACTGCCACAGAAGACTCAGCTCTCATGCCCATGGGAAGGGGCTCCTTGGCCTCTGCATCACCTGCTGTCTGCTACAACTCTCCCTGGGCTGCCACCATACAGTGGCTATACATTTCTTTGCACATCCACTTAGGGATTGACAATATCACCCCTAGACTATAAGCTGTACAGCTAAATGCCTATGTAAATAAAATATTTATATTTGCATTTACTCTGATAAAACAGCTTTCACTTTTACAAGCAATTCAATCTCTCCCAGGAAACATTCATGTCACTAATCCTTGGGAGCAAAACAGAATGTATACTTAGCTCTAAAACTAAATCTACCTTATATCTGTGCAGCCAACCACTGTTAACACTATGAAGTTTCTTTTGGAGCGTTTACTCTAACAAAAAAAAGTCTCTGTTCTCACCTTGCAGTCACCTTGTAACACAGTCTGATGCCCTGCACTTGTGAATCACAGCCTGCCATCTGGACTTTGTCTTCTGAGCTCAGTCCCTGTCCTGGGCCACCTCACAGTTGTTAATTAGTGGCACTGTCTACATGCAAAATACACTGCTCATCATCATTTATATTATAAATGTCTTTCCCTCCTCACACCCTGACTCTCTGCTAAGTTCCTGCTGCTAAATGTCCTTAATTTCAAATTCTTTATGCTAGGTTTTGCATTTAATAACACTTGAATGAAAAGCAATTTTAAAGCTATCCATACTGTCAGCAGTCCCCTCAAGCAAATGTGATTCCTCTTAGCTTTGCCTCTATGTGTAAGTTAAGAAGGTTAGATAGAGTAATTAAAAAATAGCCAAACAATAAATATTGAAGGTCAGTGACTGAACAAGCTACACTTTTACACGCTTCCCAAACAGCTACCCGTATGCTTGTGTGTTCTTACAGACCATCAGTTTCCACTCCAGCCCACTTGCATCATTATAAGATTTAGCTTGTAAGAAAAGCTAAGGAAACACATTACAAAAGGTAAATTTAAGCAATGGGAAGCCAACTAAAACAAATTGGTAATGAACACAACAGCTGACTGCCATTGTGCTTTGTTCTGCTGATATCAGCAAGGTGGCATCAAGGAAAATGGGGCTTTTTGAACTGAAGAATTAGGCAGACTTGAGAGATCGAAAGCTCCTGCAAAGGCAATTAAAGAAAATATTGAGAGAGCATATTTTTAAAGACAAGACCAAGGATCTTACAGACTGGGATCCCAAAAAGGCAGCCTTAGGTTTTCTGAGGTTTTTAAATTTCCAGAGATTCATGGTACAATGTTCAAATCTGTCACTCTGGTAATGGCAGAGCAAAAGAACTTATCAATGCAGATAAGTGTGTTTTGAAAATCCTATTCAATGTTTAAGCACTTAGAAGCACACAAATGTGCAAATAGCATCAAGTTCAAATGCCCAGAGATAATTAGATGCCAGCACATTTTTGAAAGTGTCTTCCCAGTAACTCTCCGATTCTTCTCCAATAAGACAAACTATTTTCCTGCTCTCAACTTTACATCTCAGCTGAGATCTCCAGTAGCTTGTAACATAAAAAGAATAAACTGGTCAGTAAGTATAGCACAGGAATTCCCTGGGACTTCCTCTATCCAAAGAGGTAACAGAGCAAACAAGAAAGGACCAGCGTTTGTGCAGATAAAAGTTTGTCCTAACACCACAAAGCCAACCTAAACTGTAACAGCACTAACCAACTCTTTTGCATTCTTTGATGCAACCAGACAACAGTGGAGCATGAAGACACAGGTGACTGAACAGAAACAGCATAACCTTGAGCACAGAAATATTCCAGGGCAAAAACACAGAGACACTGAACTGTACCATAAAAGGAAGACCTTTGTGCAATGCAGTGATTGATTTATGCATCCTCACTGTGAAACTCACACCTTTTGCATCAAGGGACTCATCACAGCAACAAGGAACAGGCTAAGAGACAAGCGATACTGAAGTCCACAACCGTCCTGCCAGGGATGTCTTATTGCAACTTTCAGCAGAGACTAAAAATAATCTGTGCTTTCTCTTTCAGTAGCTCCATGTTGTCAGCCAGGGTCTTTTTTTATCTTTTGCTTTTAACCTGCAAGTTAAAGGAAATGAATACATTTCTCAGGCCTACCAAACTCACCCTTCAATTTGAAATTAAAGCTAGGTTTGTTGGTTTTCAGCAACAAAGGCCACCCTTCCTGCTTCTGCTCTTTACATTTGTGCAGAACCTACTCAGAGGGTCTGTGCTGCAGAATCACAAGCGATCACCATCAGTGTGCTTGCATAACGGTATACTGACATGGTAGGGAAAGTTTGGCAGCTTCCTGCTGCAGTGTCACCATTTAGATTACCTGTACCACTACTTTTGGAAGCCACACTGGCTGCTGCTGGGAGACAGATGTGGCAGCAGCAACCTGTGGGCAGAGAATAAGGAAACAGCCTTTCCCACAGAAATGGTCACTCAGCCGCATGTCCCCGACAGACAAGTGGGTCCAATGAGCCTCATTTCACAGGCCTCATTTTGAATGTCAATCCAAACACTGTTCTTTTCCCCTACCTCTTTCCCTTGTATAGCATGTGCAGCCTGGGTATTTCCCACCTGTTGGGGTACTTGGGGGTACCTTACTCTTGGGCCAGGCAAATTCAGTACCAGCACAATAACACTGAGAAACCTTCAGTGTGTTAGAGAACATGTTCCAGCCCTGTCTCCAGACCTAGGACGTTGCTCTACAGATAGTGCTTGCTCCACAGCCAGAATCAGGACATGTATGTATATGCTGGAACTTAGTGTCACATGTGGCAGAGTCCTGCAGCAGTGCCTCTACTACCTTGGCTGCCAGCTGTGGAAACCAGAATGCCCTCTAAAATTTGTTCACCACTAAACGAGAAAGAAAAATTATGATAAGTATACGCAAGTCTACATTTTGAAGGCCTTAGGAAGAAATTTATAATACTATTTCTCATGGAGGGTCAAGGCAAAGAATTCAAGCACCAGAAATCCCCATTCCTGCCAAAAAAAAAGAAACAAACAAACCCACCACAGACCCTGAGCCAGTGGATAACAGTATACCCACATTAACTCTTAAGACAAAATAATTCATGAAAACAGGCAAGAAAACAATTCTGCTGAAGTTTTATTCTTTTCCCTTGGGCATAGACAAGTGTAAGGATACAGCACTGCAAATATTCTAATGCAAATCAGGTCTGTTTCTGAAAGTCACAGTGACCCGAGCAGAAACCCACAATGCAATCTTGCCAAAGTTCCCTCAACCGAAGGACAAATCTAATGGTTTTTAGAGCACACAGAACTGTAGGAATAGATTTTCTCCATCTCATGTACAAATGCACACAACTTGAAATGAATTCCGCTGAAGAAAATGAGGTGACTAACAGTTGCATGAGAAACTAATGGGAATTTTAATAAGATACCAAAAGCCCCCAAACTGATGGACACAGCTATTCAATGTATCTCATGTTTCATTCTGAATTTTAAATAATTAATTTTAAAAACCAAACAAACAGTAATTGGGTTTTAATAATTGAGAGGACACCAGATAAGGAAACAATATCCAACAAACAGCAAAGGAAATAAACAAGTAATGGAAATAGTCTTAGAAGATCTAGATAACTTAAAATCAGGGTTCAGTGTATTTCATTTTTCTCAAGGATGTATGAAGTCCCAGGAGGAATCTTATTCATGTTCTTGCTTACTTTCTTCTTAAGCAGGACTTTGACGTTTTTACATACTGCTGCAATACTATAGGGAGCTGTATGACTTGCAGTAGTTAGCAGTGCAATAGGATAGGCTTGTACCTATTAAGAAGCAGTTCTGGTCATGATCTGCTCTTTAAGACATGTGAGTAAATTCAAAGATGCACTCCTGCAGATTTCGTCTGCAGCAGCTCTTTGAATAGTACACCATATATCATTGCCATCTCAGTTTTTGATGGATGATTGCACAGAAGAGAGGATCCACATGCAAGCAACAAACACGTATGGGCAAGTTGTTTGTCTGCGCTGGTTCTCTGCTTACAAGCGTTTGACATGTGTGGGCACTGATGGAAGCACTATCACTGATGTCCAAAAACATTTAAATTTGCTCTCTCCTGCAACCTACTTAAAAATATAGACTGTATTATATGTAAGGACCATTAGACAAAGGTCAGTTTATTGTCAGCTTTTTTCATCACATGTAGGGGTCAGGGCTGAAAGGGTGCAGTGGATTGGTAGTACTTGAAAGTCTGCTATTTCTGAACACAAAAAGGAATTTCACAAGAGCTTTGTACAGAGAACTCATGGGAATCCTCAAGCAACAAGTCTGGGTTCTCTCACAAAGAATAAAGGAGCACTTCAACTCATGACAAAAGCCTTTGAAAAAAAATGGCAGTGTTTTTCCTGTCCTTCACTGTCCTATACATTTGTTTATTTAAATGAGTCTAATATGAGATTTACAGATATGTGGTATGTCTTTGATATGACTAAGCCAGGGGCAATCGGCTTAGCACAGAAATCCCTAAGAATGCATCTGAAGCACCCAGATGGTGTTTCCAAGCTGCTCTCTGGGACACTCCAGTGATGACCAAACGGGCTACATGGCTGAAAGTTTCCCAAGGCCCCCAGCACAGTTCAAGCCCTAACAAGTCCCTCAGGCTTAGTAAAGATTTAAGAAAAGACAGCAATTTGTTGTTGTTGTTGTTTTGGGTTGGGTTTTTTGGGGTTTCGTTTTCTTTTTGTTTTGCTTTGGGTTTTTTTGTTGTTGTTGTTGCTGCTGCTTTATTATAAGGAATAAAATTTACCAATGGCACTCCTCTCAGTCATGAGCTAAGGCATGGGCTGCTGTGCTGAAAGTCGGTAGGATTATTTTGAGTGTTTGACTAGTCAACAAGCACATATAGTAATCCAGGTCCCATACAGCTAACAGAGACTAGATGTTGTTACACAATCTCTTACTAACCACTGAATAATTTCTATTCTTGGAGTAGTTGTACTTCACAACATGGACTATATTTTGTTCCAAGACCTGTTGCTACACCTGTGAGCATTAGCAGTTAGAGACCTGATTATAAGTGAATCAGAGCCAGCTCCTCTAAACAGCTTCACTGGCTGGCCCTTTTCTTATACAGAGCAAGTCAACCTGAGAGAATAATCTGGCTTTTTGTCCTTCAGGGATGCCCTAACCTAGCCTGCACAGCACTACTCTCAGACCCAAGAGAAGTCTTCCACTATGCACAAGGACTTTATTTCCTCTTCCTCTACCAAAAGAGGGAGTGGTAAAGCTTTTTCCTAGTAGAATACACTGCAGTGAATAGCCTGAAGTTCTGTAGGACTGAACTGACTGAATTACAGTCCCTGAGAAAGCTAAAGGATGTGCTTAAGAAAACCAACAAACCAACACAACAACTCAAAAGCCCACAAAATGCCTGCCTGCTGTTTTTCATATTAAAATGGCACGATTTTTCCCCAAAAGAGCTTAATTAATTAAAAAGCATTTTAAATAGCATTGTCGTGATTGCAACCGAGGTTTTTCTGTCCCCAAAGAAAACAAAACAAAACCAACACACCCCCCCCCCCAAAAAAACAACCAAACAAAAAAACCAAACAAGAAACCCCACTCACTTATGTCTTCAATACCACCCCGATTAAGGAGTATTTACAGAGGTCTTTCTCATATGTTTTATCTCCTTAAATAAAATTTCCAGGTTGGATGTTAGCATAATCTACCTTTGGTCACCTAACACCTAGCTACCTCAGGTAACACTATCAGAGACGCTAAGTCATGCCACCTTTAAGAAAGTGTCTTGAATGTCCTTTGAACTTTGCTGGACAAATAGTTAGGAACTGGGAATCGTTCTTCCCCTTTTAGGGGTGTTGCTTTTGAAAGAGTGATCAAGAGGAAAATGTACGTGCGAGCCTGCTCCTCTCCCTCCTGTGAAGTTGGTGATGCTGCTCCCTGCCGCACTACAAGTGTAGCACAATGCTCTCTGCTGCACTACGAGAGTGGCACAATGCTCCTCCAGCTGCTGCAGGGAGGAGCCGGACAGCTTGTGCAGGAAGCAGAAGGGCTCTACTGCTCTTCTGCATCACAGTCTGACTGGAGCCAACAGTCAGCAAGGGAGGTCAGCATTGGCAGCTCTCCTTTTCTTATGCTTACTTGAGTGGGTTTCAGGCAGCCAGGGAGATCACTGACAGCAAAACCCATGGGACCTAAAGACTCCAAAGTCTTCTATTCATGCATTCTTAGAAAGCTCTGGCAGTCTCCCTCCCTCCTTTGCCACTGCTGCCAAGTTCACTGCTGGCTGTCAGACTTACACCCTATTAAAACAAGATTTCAGGAGCAAAAGTTTGCCCGCAACCACCTTGCAAGCTGTTTATAGAGTCCTGCAGTGGTGCTGGATCATCACCCTCAGGCATCTCACTCTGGTTTTTTAGTGTTCTTCATTCTACACTACCACGGCTTCAAAAAACTCCCTAAACTGTGCTTTTTAGCTTCTCACCCTGTCAACATATCAACGAGGAGCCCTAAGTGGCACAGTCACAAACCCCAGCAAGACCCAGGGTTTATTCTCGTTTCAGAGCATGGGTCTCTTGGGTGACTTTAAGTTCCTCCTTTTCTTGTTTCAGTTACATTAGTATTTTCTATCCAGCACACACATTATAGACACACACAGATACAAATGAGACAGGTTATCATTCTGCTTTCTTGACAAGATCTGCCTTTTAAAGTCTCTCCTGGTAATAAGCAGAAACAACTACTGCTGGAAAGCACTTGAACAGAAATAGCATCAGCAGCACAGTGTAAATAATTAATGAAACCATTCTTTTGGATTGCATTATGCAGAGAGGAATAAATCATCAGACAAGCATAAAAAAAAATCACAAGAGTTATTGTAAAGTTGGAGAAACAAATGTCCTCCTGTATTATTTCAGAGCATGAAATAGTCATCAATACATTTAAGAACTGCCTCATTCCCTTTGGAGCACTGAAAGGGATGGATTCTCTTGAATTCTACATACACCAAATTTTCTACATCCACAAGGATTTCTAGAAGGCTGGTCATCAGAATTTGTTTTGGGGAGGAACCACACAAGCCTTTTTATTGCCTCTCAAATTGGGTAGCCAGAAAGCGAGGCATACAAAGTTGCTAGTCATTTCTGAAAACATTGACTCATAGAGCTAATAAAGAGCAGAATGAGCAGTTGTGTTGCTGAGTGACCTGCAACAAAAGATATTATCTGCCTACCTAAATGATACTTACTAGGAAAAAATCTATCCTCTAGAGAAAGAAACTAGGTGAAACCAAACCAAACACGCTATTTGTAGTGTTGCCAAAAAAAACCATCTAATCTAGTATCATCAGAATTAGTAACTAGAAAATCATGGGGGTCCATCCAGCCACATAACTTACTCTCCAAATAATTTAACATTAGTTTTTTAGGAACAATGGATGCAGTGTCCTCTGATGTTTGCTAATGACACATTTTACCTTTACAGGCTGATAAATTCTTAGTTCTACCACTGACTTTCCTAGACTTAACATAACTTTTGCAACACAGGGCTCACCTGGAACAGAAAAAGTATAACTATTCTGCTATTTATTTGGTATACATTTCCATTTATTTTAAAAATGGATATTTTTTAGGTTTCCCCTTGTCACTTGCACTCATTACTAGGAGCAAATCTGCTCAAGTTTCAGCATTTTCTGCCAAGCTTTTCCCTCCTCACCAATCTTTAGCTGCTGTTTTCCATCTAACAGTGAAATCCCAGGTCTTCCTCAGGCGTGTTAAAAGGTAGTGCAGTATCTACAATAAAAGCAAAGGAGGACTGGAGCACCATGGTGCTATACATACCTGCTTAGCAGTAGTACGTATAGCAAGCCAAAGTAGCTACTAACCAGAACTGAGATCATCACGTGCACAGGACCTGGATACTTTCAATTTCTAATACCAGCCTACACTTAGAAAGTCAGGGCTAAAAGAGCTGGAGCTCTATAAACACAATAACTTTTCTTCTGGTAGAATCGCCATACAAAAGTAAGGTATGACCAGAGCACTGTATTTCTAAGCTTCTGACACTTTTAACTTACATGATAACACATGCTAAACCCATTGATATGGTATTTTTACTTCACTACTGAATCAAGATAAAGTGAGCTGTGAAAAATTGTTGAGATGACTTTTGAACAGCAACATAATATTTAAGTTTCCCTGCAGAGTAGAAGCTTTGTTGCTACCTATTTCTATAGAGGAGTTTTGACGGTGGGATAACTTGTGAAATTGTGCAACATGCAAAATAAGAAACTCCACAAAGACAGATGTGTGAAGCCGTGATTACTGGGGAAAATTATTTTAAAACACACTGGCAGTATGCATGCCTGCACCAAATAAGTAAAGATTCACAGTCTACGTCCTAACACCCAGACAAAGCCTAAATGATACAATTCTCTTAAAAGCATGGCAAAGGGACATTGTACAGATGTGCAATTCAGCAGTTGTGTGGAATTGGAGCACTTCAGAGGTCATATCAAAATGCAGGCTCTAAGTTCAAAAATTAGTAGAAATAAACCCAGCAGTATTTCCTGAAGATATCACAAAAATACAACAAAACTGAATTCTCATCTTAAATAATAAACAGTGAAAACAGTAAAAACTTCAGTATAAACTTTGTCAGTTGCTGTGGTCTAAACCCAGTCAGCCACAGTTTCTATTCCCCCCCCCCCTTTCTTTTCTTCCCCCCCAATACCATTCACATCATGCTCAGATCCAACATTTTCAATGAGGGGAGGTAGAAACTGTGTGTCTGACTGGGTTTAAACCACGACATCAGTTCAGCAGTTACATCTCCAGCAGGCAGGATAAGCAGTAAGGTCCTGGGTTCTGAGCCAAAACATGCTACTGACTCACTCCATGTTGGAAAGGTGTTTGACTGCATCTTGTTTCCAGTTTTGCCTCAGATTCATCAACTTCCAAAGCAAGATGCTAATACCAAGAACAGCTATAAGACACACAGTTACCTACAGTAACACCGTGATCAACAAAGATTTATATATACACAGGAAGCGCTTGTTTACCTCTCCCCTTCTTCCCAACTACACCAG
>JBCJKH010048199.1:0-12854 GCA_039877255.1 Loriculus beryllinus | reverse complement strand
CAGGGGACTGGAGCACCTCTTATATGAAGACAGGCTGAGAAAGGTGGGGCTGCTCAGCCTGGAGAAGAGAAGGCTGCTTGCTACTAAAAGGGCATTAGAGAGTTGCATTGAAATATTTATATCCAGTGCATTACTTCATTAAGGAAATTATTTAAAGTGAATGGAGATTGAATTATGCCCCAAATGTCCTATAAGGCTGGATGCTGACTGATTACTTAATGGTTCTCCTGATACAGGATGCATTGGAGGTCTGTGTTGCCTTTAATTTTTCAAGGGCTGAACTGTGTCTTACAGCAACCCCAGCTTGTTGGTTAATGGCATTTCCTTGTAACAAAGAGTATCATTCCTTTTTTTTCACTGACATATGTGGTGTTTTCATGATATATGCATTGAGGTGTCAAAGTATGTTTTGTGCTTGAGAACATAATTGAGGGCACTAAATGGATTGCTCCCATTTCAGTGCTAGGAAGGAAACAAGCTCAGAAAATACACCTGCAGCTCAGGAGAGTCCTTGTGATGTATTTGACTTTAGCCACGTACACATAAGCTGTTTTGCATGCATACTGACCTGTGGTAAGAGAATGGTTCTGTGGTTAAGACCAGAAGAACTTAATTTGGGTCTAACCACTCAACAGAATACTTAGACAGTGAAGAGCTTTTACCAGACTTCCCAGCTTTCAGAGCTTTTAGCAAGCTTAATTTGGTCTTCAATAACAGAAAATTAATTCTTCCAGCTGTAACCAGCTAATGCAAATATTAAATGCAAAGGACATGAAGGAATGTTGCAATATGTCCTTTTTACATTGCTGTCCTCACTTCCAAGGATGTGGTACATATTCCTTTCTCTTCTGGAGTCTTCCTTCTATTTGTTCATTCCCAAAAAAACCCACTACATGCTTCCATGATGTAGAAGCTCCAGCCTGTGTAGACTAGGCAGGGCTCTGAGTGAACCTGGGGACAGCAGAGCCTGCAGCAGTGATCTAGGATCTGCCATATCTGCATTGCTTCTAACACTTTTGCAGTGGCGTTCCTGATGCTCATGGCCTGCAGGACCAAACTGAACAAAGGTTATTTTTCAGGACCTGTGCGGTGCCTGATTCAATGCCTGGGAGGGAATTAGTCACCTACATGCAGTGTTGGCCTGGCCTTCTGCAGAGCTAGAGTTCTTTAAACCTTAATTTGTACAAATTAAAATACCCAGGACTTAACAGAGATGCCTTTTTATAACAAGAAATGTCAGCTCTGATTCCCTTTTGTCCGGTCCCTTAATCTCACTGTTTTATGCACTAGGAAAATCCAGTCCTTGCAAAATTAATTTTGGTAGCTGATGCTTATTGGATTATCTTTAAAATCAAATGAGCTTTATCTGTGTGAAATGGAAAACAAAGAGCATGCAGGGACTTGAAAGTGATTCATTCAGTAGGATCACTTTGCTAGTAAAAAGTAGCTCTTGCAGAGCCCAATTTCCTGAATCGCTGGGGATTCCTCCACTGTGAGGGACAGTTACAGCAGAAAATGCCAGACTGGGAGTCAGGAGGCCTGAGTCCATCTGCAACTCTATGAAGATTCCCAGTGCAGTTGTTAACAGGGTTGAGGATACCAGCAAAAGAGCTCTGCAGCGGGAGGTGACTGCTGCCCAGCAAGGAATATGAAATGCCTTGCCAGCATCAGACCTCTCCTGGGAAATCTGGTAATTTGGAAGCATGATTTAGAAGACCAGTATATTGACAAACTTTGGGCTGCTCACCAGGAACTGCAATGTGTGTGGGTGTGCTTGGCTCAGGCTGACCTCTGCTTTTGTGGCTCTGAGGAGACTTAGATGCTCTCCAGGCAGCATCCACTGCACTAGTGTATCAGTTTTCTGAGTCTAAAATGAAGGTGATTAGCAACTTGGAAATTTGGGGTTTATTACATTTGCTGCCTGAGATACAAAGCCGTGGCTCTGCTATGTCAGGTGAGTGTGCTGGCTACTCAAGTTAAGTCTGGCAAGACTGTGCTCTCCAGGCCCTGGTGCTCAAGCTCTGCTGCTCTGTGAGAAACTGAGCTCTGCCAGGGCCAACTGAACAGCATAAAGGGGAGCCTTAGGCATCCCTCAAAAAGAGGGAAGTGCTGGGTCTATCATACTTTTGCAGTGGTTTAGGCATTTGACAGTGTCATTGGATTAAATCCTGAAATACCTTTGCTGTAGGGAGACAAGCTTGGCTCTTGTGCAGTGCACAGTCCCAGGGCAGCCTCATATTCAGTAGGTGGATGGAGCTGGCTTTTCTGAAGCCTCCAAGGCTCTTCTAGGCACTGTGTCCCTCTGGGTGACGGCAAGCAGTGAGCCTGGGAGCCAAATGGCTAAGGGGTATGCAGCAGCCAGACAACAAACAACTTTGTGGAAATTAATTGCAAGGAAACATGGGGGAGTCAGGATTATTATGGAGTGAGGCATAGGGAAAAAGGACACAAATGCAAAGGAGAGCAGATTAGCATTTTTATTGTGTTTCTTCTAGAACAAGCTGGGGTTTTTTGCTTTGCCTTCCTGGGGAAAAGGGAATAGGTACTCCCTCTCTTGAAATGCAATGAAAACCCAAAGCAAATCATCCAACTCCTGACAGTTTGAGGTTTTTAACACAGTAAATAAGGCAACATATTTTTTCAAAGTCAAAAAAGGACCTGGGGTTTGTGACAAAAGTTATTAATAAAAAGGATTCTCTTGGGCAGTGAATTCAGAGGCTGCCTCATCAGACAGTAATTACCAGCCCAGCACCGCCATTCCTGAGACAATTGAAATTTAGCCTCCTGACAAAAAATTGATTTTGAAGATTAATTGTCCCCTGTAGCACAGTTTTAGACCAGTCTGAAATACAGAGGGGACAGTTGTCCTTTGGGTTTAATAGAGCTGTCTCTTTGATATTCACAGAGCTAGAGCAGCTATATGCTTTTTCGTCCTGGCTTAGAAGCCAATATGAGGAGGACGGTTTTGGAGAGGTGCTGCTGTCAGGAATGGAACAAGCATGAGTGATGTCTATCCTAGCTGCAGTCCCAGTTCCTGTGCTGGACTGAGGGCAACAACAAACAAAGTTTGGATATGAGAAGTGGGATTTCCTCTTGCAGCTCTGACTGCAGCGGTGTCAGTGGGTCCTCAACTAATCAGCCACTAGACAAGCCACACTAGAGGTTGCTGAAGAAAAATAGACTTTGCATTTCTGCTGCTCAGGAAGCAATTCGTATTTGATTCTCCTGAGTGGCCAAGCAGCTGATCTCCCAGGGTG
This sequence comes from Loriculus beryllinus, assembly GCA_039877255.1. Taxonomy (NCBI): domain Eukaryota; kingdom Metazoa; phylum Chordata; class Aves; order Psittaciformes; family Psittacidae; genus Loriculus; species Loriculus beryllinus. Next base: position 9,597 of record JBCJKH010048199.1, on the reverse strand, counting down.
CTGTGTGAAACATTCTGAATTTGAGTTGAGTATTGAACCTCCACAGGCAGCAGTGGGATGCTGGAAGAAGGAAAAGAGGTGCTGGATGCCGGGAGGAAATTTGGCATGATTCAATGGTTCAGGAGTGCAAGGGCTGCTTCAGGAGTTCAAGTAAGTGCCTGAACCTTAATGTGAAATATCAGTCTCTTGGTAGGTTTAATGCAGGTTTTCTGTAAAAATCCCTGACTGCATTCCACCACATCTCTTTTCTTTTTATTGTGGCAAACTTATAGAAGCATGGCTGGCAGCTGCATCAGCCATGTGCTTGGTGTCTCCCGGTGCCCAGCCTGTCCTCTACTGTGGCTGGGGCAAGCTCTCTTCATGCCTTCAGCCTGGCCTCTCCATTCAGGTGTCCATAACCTCTGTCTGAGGACTATTCCTGCTTGGAAATGGAAAATCTGGAGTTACTTACTCCAAGCAGGAGGGGCTGGTAATGTGTCTAATTAAGATGATACTTGTGAAAACTGCACACCTGGAGTCATGGGGTCTTGTGTTCATACTTACTTGTTGTCCTCTAGGCGCACTCTCTGCTCTTGTGCAGACCATGATGGGAAGTGCTTGGCAGTGACAGCAGGGAGGTTTGGGACTGCTCCCTGCTATAGTGTTTAATGGTTGAATCCCAGGAAGCCTGTAAGCCTAGTTTGCAAAAGCTGTAACTGTCCTTCACCTCTTACACATGCACACAACCCTTGTCTCATAACTTAGCTTCTTAGCTTTTGGCGTTAGAGAAATCCCCTATGAACCAACTTATTTAATTCAAGATTTAGTGAGTTGATTCCCATAAGATACCGCCATAAGGTACCTGACAGCATTATCAGCTGGGCATGGTACCTACTGGCATCTCTGGGGCTCCTGGGCTTACTGCCAAGCTCCCCAGCCACAGTCTCTCATTATCAGTGGGGAAGGTGTGAGAAAGAGCAGCTGATGGGAGCTTTGGACTAGGATTAGCTTTGAAGTAGGTTTTTTTCATCTCTGGGGGAAAGACTTCTCCCCATGGTACTGACAATCACAAATGATTTTCAGCTTTTCCAGGCTTTTTTCCATTCTACTTTGTGTTGCTGATAACCTTACTGTAAGGATTCAGCACAAAAAAGCAACAAAAATCCACAAACACAAATGATCTCTTATGCAGGGAGAAGGAGAGAAAGAGCAAAATAAAAGGAATAAGTTGCACAACCTGTTTATTTACTTTGAGGTTTCTCTTGCCTGAACGCAAGCTCCGGTGCCTGGGTCTCCTTTAGCACATTGAGGTGTTGAGGGGCTTTGCCACACACTGCTCTACAGGGGCAGTATGTGTGTGTGCGGAGGGGTATATACAAACCATTCAGTCTTCAGTGATTACAGAATCACAAAATCAATAAGGATGGAAGGGGCCTCTGGAGATCATCCCTCCTGCCGAGGGGCCACCTAAAGCAGGTTGCACAGGAGCACGTCCAGGCAGATTTTGAATGTCTCCAGAAAGGGAAACTCCACAATCCCCTTGGGCAGCCTGTTCCAGTGCTCTGTCCCCCTCAATGTAAAGAAGCTCTTCCTCCTGCTGAGAATCACCCAATTTCTTTTCTGTTTCTATTTGCTGTCTTGCCTTGCAATGCTTATAATCAAAAGGAGAAAGAAGAGTAAAATGAAATCTCGTTGTGTAAAGACAGAGAGAAAACTTCTTTCTGAGCTGTGAATAATGCAACTTTACTTGAGCTGAGATATCCCATTGTCCTCTCCAGCCTTTCCCAGCAAAATCTGCAGCCTCTGTAGATGTGCAATTAGACGATTTGGCCACATGATGTCTCTGTAGGTTGCGGAGAGTGGTGGATAGGTGGAGGTCAAACTGGAGCATGAGCAGGGTGGAAGCATCAGTGGCGATAGGCTGGCTCCTCAGAGATGAGAATTGATAAAGCAGCGTGCCAGCTCCCCTTCTCTGTACGATGGTTTTAATGAGCTTCAGATTCTTCAAACGAATTGGAAATCCAGGAAGATCTGAGTAACCAGCTTGCAAAGGGAGCTGCCGAGGATCTGCACCCATCAGCACTGCAGGTATAAAACACGCCATAGACATGTGAGACAAGGGGTCGTGGCCAGTCCACAGGCCTGGCTGCTTCTCTGCTAGGCACAGTACAGTTTTAGAGATGGACCAAGATGTCAAACTCAGTATCTCCATGCAGGGGAAGATGAGGCTTAGCAAATATCAGACCAAAATCCCCACCATTGCCTGCTGGGGTCTCTTGCCCATGAAATTGCCATGTGCTGCCAAAAACATGAAACCCAGCTCTGGGTGTGGGGTAGTGGCTCATAAGGAGATTTGGGGTATTCCCATGGCTTTACAGGTGTACCAGACAGTCCTTTGAGACTGGTCACCCAGAGACACTCAGACACAGCCTGAGTCTGAGCCCACATTCAGATGGGACAAAGATACTCCTTCCAGTCTGACACATCACAGTCCTGAAGGCAATATTTGCCACAAGTCTTTTATTTATGCATGATGAAAATCTATAATAGCCTTTAATGGAGCCAGACAGTAATATCTCTGTGCCTTAGGTTGTGAAGAGGTGGATGGGTCTAATTTTGCTTTGAGCACAGTACTAATAAACTGGATTTGACTACAGCTACAGTTGCATTTGGAAGTGTCTCAGGAGAAAAAGTTTCCCATATTCATTTCTGCTGGTGGTGCTGGATAGTAGCTGGATACAGCTCCCCTGTGTTAAATGTTATATGTGCACAGAGTTAGCTTTTCTTTCCAGTCCTTCTAGTCCTAAAGAATTTGAAATCTCACTTCTGCAAACCCTGCCTAGGTATAGTCCTTTTATCATGGTGATTCAGCAGGACTGTTACTGTTCCCTAGGAATGTACAGGCCATATATAAATTAAAAGAAGTTGAATGACCTTTTTTCCTACCCAATAAAAAGTTCCACTATGGTTTGTCTCAAGAAGTTTTAGCTCACTGCATGGGGTTTCAGTTTGAACCTTTTATAAAGCTTCTTCCTGCAGTGTACCCATCACCTTTGCCAGAGACACTTCAGAGAGAGGAGAGCTTTGTGTTGGGAAGATGGTGACTGGGGAGGTCTGTATCTCCAGCAAAACAGCTTCCCTGAGCAGCTTCCCAACCTCAGGGCACTTGAGCAAAATTACACACAAGGCTCATGCTACAATTGGCTGTTACTTGTGTGGGAAGATAAACTTCAAACATCTCAATCTGTCTGCTAAGCTGCAATTTCTGAGCTACAAATGGCTGACTCTTTGAGGGGAATAAGAGATTTGAACCAAAATTCTGCTTCTGGAGGCAGAGACCAGTGGAAAAAACTAGCTGCCTTTGAGTGAATGAAGAGAGGTGACAAGAAGCTCTCACAGGAGATGGCTTAGGGTCTGTACTGTAGATCAAAGCAGCTTTGGGTTCAGAAGTGATAGGCTTAAAGTGAGGGGAAAGGGCTTGATGGGAAAATGGTCTGGGAAATACACAGAAATAGCAAGGGTTTCTCTCTTGACATACTCTGTTCCTGTACAGTTCACAGGAGAAAAAAGGGGAATTTTCTTATTAAGTGTCTTTCTGGGTACCAGTCTGGGTCTGGCCGTGAAATGATGTTCTGGTTGAAACTCCTTGTTCAGTCAGTAATTTATGCAATTGCTAGGAGACTGCTCAGATGGCCAAATGACTTCTATTAGCATAACTTTAATTCTGTACTTTTAAGAGAAATAATTCATGCTTTGTGTTTCTTCAGGACCTTTATTAAACTTCAAGTCCAACTTCTGGGGAGAGATCAAGGCTTTTTCTTTTCACCAGTGATTGCTTCAAGAATTATCTTTGAGGCTAGAAGCTGCTTGGATTTTCTCAGGAGCCAGACTGGAATTATGGTCTTGGCAGGTATCAGTTCCTAACACTTCTTATATTTTCCCAGGGAAGTGTTTGTTGAGACTTAGTTATACAAAGATGTATGGCCAGGTTGGCTTCCCCAGGTGGGTGCTGGTACTTGCAAACTTCCTCAATATTCCCAGCAAATTTTAGAGGTCTTGACTGTACTTATCTACCAAAGAATAAAGGAGTTTGGCTCATGTTTGATTCAAGAGCTACTCTAAGAGTTGCTGTGGTCTCAGCAAGTCTGATAGTTGTGAGTTCTTGCAATAACTGAACCAGCTGGTGCTCTGCTGTGTCTCTAGCTTTCCCCAATTAGGAACTGAGGCAGTTGTCTATGGTAGATAATGGCCTGGCAGGGAGATCTAGATAGGAAGTAAAAGTGCTCTGAGAATTTAGGATACAAAGTACTGTAGAGGAGATGAGGAAGAACTTCCTATTAAGCATAAAAGGTGGGATAAATTCCCAGTCTACAAACTGTTTTATTAATGGTGGCTATCAGTAATACACAGCACTCAGCTAAATATCGTATAAGTTATTGGGCAACAGATGGGGATCCAGTTCTTTCTTTGTGTTAAACAAAACCATATCAGCACACAATTGCCACTATGGGAAAATTTCTGAAAACATGCTCCTTATATCTGCTCAAAGGAGATGGTTTTAATTGATACCTCGGTACCACATGGAAAATAATCTGCTTGGAGCACTTTGGCTGGATTGCTTTGTGATGCAAAAGGGGGAGAAAGTCTATCTCCAATAACAGCAATATATTTTGCCAGCCTGCATTGGTGGAGTGTTGCCAGGAAAGTCTCTCATCATCAGAGAGCATGTTAGTGTTAATGTGATTTTTGTAGGTCTCCTAAGGGAATTGCTTATGTCCTTCCAGGAGAAAGGCACTGCTGAATAAATCATCAAGCACTCCTTACCAATGGGACCCTGCTAAGTATATTGCACAAGAGAAGATTATTTTCCTGAAAGGAGAAGTTCCTCTATGGCAAGCAGCACACCAGGCATGCTGGCAGCAGCTGCTCAGAGGTGTGTGAGCAGCTGTGGTTTTCTCAGGGACCTCTGCCCAGATAGCTCTGCAAGCTAGCAGTGTGGCTGATAGGACGGCAGAAACATTGTGCAAGCAAGTCACAGTCCTCTTTGGTGGGATGATGAAGTCCAGTGGCAAACACGTCTGGAAAGTAAGCTGTACTGTGTTGGTTTGCTCCCCATACAGCCTTGCAACTGGCTGTTGGGCTTTCTGCTTTTTCTGCCCCTGCCATCCAAAGGCTTTCCCCTTTCTTGGCACTGCAGAACAGTATCCAGACAAACTGCAGAAGCATCTCCTAACCTGCAGGCTGCTGTGCTCCTAACCTGAAGCAGCAGCCAGGCTGTCCCCCTGAAAGGACTGCCATAAATTGCCTTTCTCTGCAGCAGCCAGGTAGCAGCTATGGAAATGCAATTTAAGTGCAAGCAGTCTCCAGCCACGGGGCTGCAATAGGTTGGACTTTATAACTAACCAAATACTTTCAACTGTGTGTTGCTTTGTATCTGGACTTTCAAGGTAGATACCAGCAGCCCGGAGCTTGTTTAAATACATTGTCCCTCTTATGGGGGCTAGAGCTGGGAGGTTCACACTGACTTCAGGGGTAAACAGGTAAATGATTGTCTTTGGTCCAGGATTTTGGATGCTGGTCATAGAGCTCACCTTGCAGGAAAACTTACACAGGCTGCAGTCACCGACTACCGGTACAAGGTAATCTCTGTCCAAGCTACTGGCAGCCATGGAGACCCATCCTTACACAGCATTGGCTCTGTCACTGGTAACCGTTCATTTCTGCTGGGAAGCTGGCTGAAAATGGAATAGGTGATGACTGTTCTGGTGCCTCAGAGCACAGGCTATCAGTCACATTCTGTTGGGGACTGCGTCTGGCTGAGCATTATGCAGGAGAGGGAGGGTTAGCAGAGGCTGGCAGGATGCTGGGCTGCCTGGTGGCACTGCAACACTGGCACTCACAACACCCAGCATGGCCAGTGTGTGAGGACACCAGGGATACCAGCATAGGTAACACCCACCCACCAGGCTCCAGGGAACCCACATGAAAGCTCTCTGAATATAGCCCTAAACCTTTCACCAATATGGTGCTTCCCACCAGGGCTGGCATTCAGCTGTGATTTTAGGAGCTATTTGAAAGGGGCTTGGGAGAGTTTTGGGGCTCGGGAGAGTTTTGGGGCTCAGATGATACTAGGGTTCACTCAATAATCTGTGTCCTCTCATCCCCATTCATTTGGGGATAAAGGAAACAGACCCTTCTAGAAGCAAAATCCCAGCACTTCTCCACTCAGGCCTACTGACAGTCCTTTCACATCTCATTTTGCAAAGGCACATTGTTACTTCTTGGCAATATTTCTCACCAGAAGGTAATGAAGATGGGAATGATCTAGCAGCTGGCACTGTGTCCTAAGGATGTAGAGGCAGACCCAAATGCAACCCCTTGTTGGTCAACCTAGAATGCCCCCAAATCTTCTGTGGCACCAGAAGTGCCACGCAAGCCTCAGCAGCACCTACCATGACAGGATCCCTCACACATGCTTGTGCTGGTTTTCCCACGTTATTCAATGCCTAATGTGAAGGTGAGAAGAACTTTGGTCTCCCAAGCACTCAGTCCTTGGCTCTGCTGAGGAAAGAGTGCAGCCAAGGTGGCATGCACATGTAGCCTCACTTGCTTCAGCCCATTTTATTAGATCTTCAGTAGGTGAAGGTGAAAGCACACTCCTTATCCCTTTTTGGTTGAATGACTTACCCTGAGATCAGGCAGTCTTGTTTTGTTGATAGCAAATTTATTGTTTGCTAGTAGCCAAATTTATTTTGAGGCATGTTTTGCAGGAGCATAAGGTTTACCAGTGTGTTGTCCTGGAAAGCACTTCTGATGTGCAACCTACATCAATTACACTGCCTAATGAAGTCTTCCCTGGGTGCTTATTTTGTTATCCCCCTCCTGATCAGCTCTGTAAAAAATGAAGCATCTTGGCAAAAGTCAAAGAAACACACTGAAATATTCCTGGCTCTCTGCCCTCAAATATTCCCTAGTTATCCTGTGAGTGTTGAAGAGGGCTAGTGTAAACATGTAGGATAGCTTTGGCTGTGATTGGCTCAAGGATCCAGGAGAGAAATGTTCCAGTCTTCTACAGAAAGGATAGGAAGGAGAAGCAGAAGTGCAGAGCCAAGGCTCTTTATACAGTGGATGCTTTGCTAGACATATTCGTGCACACAGACATCCCTCTGCCAGGGCAGGCCAACCATGTAGTCACCATCTTGGCCATGTTTAACCACTGCCAGCCCCTTGCTATGGGGGCAATGACCTTTGTGATGGCTACAATCCCCATGGGAGACTGGTGAATACCCAGCCTGTGTCAAGCTGTGCATGCTGCTGGCCCTGGGTAGGCTGTGCCAACATGGGCTTGTCCTTGTCCACACAGCTTTTGAGGATTCAGCAGCTCTGGCTGTGAGACACTGAGTTGTGAAGCTGTGGATGGACCTGCTTGAAATGGATGGGAGCATTAGAAAAGTTTGACTTCTCCATCCAGGTGAAGACCACTAGGACTTCGCAAGCCAGCCCTGGGCACTCTTCAAACACTGTTCCTTCCCTTAGCCCATGCTGTCATCTCTTAGTGCTTATCCAGTAACTCTGGACAACTTTTGCTACTCATGTATGACAGTGGTCCTGATAGAATAGGAAAATTGGGCCCATTTACTTTTATCTGAAGAATGACAGCTGATAAAATAGATTTTAACTTATAGATAGTTGCTTGCTTTGTTGCAGTTAATGCTGCATGATAAAACATGTGTGATATTAAACAGATGTTCATTAAAGGTCAGATATAACATACTGTATCTTTTCATCTCCACGTTCTCCCAAAGCAACATTCAGCCTATATGGCTCTTCAAATTTCTCAAGGCTCTCTGCAAACATTAACTAATTAATCCTCACAGCCCATTATACATATGCTTTAATTAATTAGGACCCATTTACTTTACTCACACTGTCTCATTAAATATAAATTGAATGTATGTTTGGGAACTTTAACTAGGAAACATTACTGGGGATTTATACAAAACATGAATGCGAAATATGTTAATAGTAGCTGGAGGCAGTAAAATTCAAATACCAAGGTATTTAGTGAAAAATATGTTTTGGTGTCAGTGAACAGAGTCAGACAATTAGCTGTTCCCATAAATTGCATATGTTGTCATTGCCTTGAATTCATCATTCACTCCATGTTGTTACCATAGTAATCCTGATAATTTGCTTCCATAATGTCTGTCTATACACTTTGTTCTATTAGTTTAATTTTTCAGATTTGTAGAAACTCGGTACTCTCTGGGCTGGCAGTTTGCTGTGTATTACTCAGATCTGGTGTTCACCGATATGTAAATGTTAATGCTTAGACTTGCTATGGACACTGGGTAGCCTTCTACATTATAATCAGTACCATTAGGGTTGGAAGGCACCTGTGGCTAGTCAACTTATCATCTACCAATACTCCCAGGTCCTTCTCAGCTGAACCACTCTCTAGTAGGTCAGCCCCCAACCTATACTGGTAATCTACCATGCAAAGTAACAATGAGATGAATAACTGCTATGATTGTCCCAGTAGCTCTGTCTGGAGACTGTCATTGGCAGGAGGGGTAAAACTGAGTGTGTTTCAACTTCCCATTAAAGATCATCACTCTTGGTGAGGACAGGGCATTTACTGCTGTATGTTGACCAGACTGTCTGGATTAACTGTGTTGTTGCAGCCCCTGCAGTTATTTTGCGATGAACTGCCATGGGTGTCAGTTAGAGTTAGAGCCAAAGTACCTCTAAGGATTTGGGCTGCTTTGCCTGGGTATAATTCTCTTGTCTCAGTCTCTTCTTGTTGCATCTTCAAACACTAAGCAGTGAAACAAATGCTGCCTGCCACCCAAGAGGCAATCACAGATAAGTGATGATTGAAGTGTTTTCCTAGGAATAAATTTGTAAATCAGGAGATGAAGAGTTGAGAGAGGTTTTACAGGGTTGTGAGTGTCATTTATGTTTCAGAAATGTGACTAGAAATGAAGCATTATTTGGACAACTTATATTTGGATTAAACCCTCCAAATTCCATTTAATTTATAGAAAATTATTATTGTTTGAAATCTTGTGGATTATATCACCTTTTCCATCTTTCCATACCTTGGAGAAATAGTGGTCCAGAATTCTGACTTGTTGCCGAGAGGCAGCTCCAAACATAACTGATTCTTTCCTTCATATGAAATTGAGACCTCTTTCTCTTCAGTTTTGTTCCTAAGTCAGAAGCGGTTTATTTCCTTTTTTTATTATTTTCACTGTCCTGCTGTACTGTGAACAGTTTACACTTTTCATGTAAGAGGTCATGAGTAATTTTCCAGTGCTGAATGATGAGGGGTAGAAAGGTGGTAGCTCCTGCTCATCCCACAGAAATGGGTTGTTGCATGAACAATAGCAGCAAGTGCACTTTGGTTTCAATAGGGCTTGTACATGACATCACAAATCTAAATGTATGTTCATTTGGTTGCTGTGCTTTTAAACGAGTAAGAGCTTTCCATGCACAAACAAGTTCTTAGTAATGCCTGATATTTTAACTGGAAATGTTTCCTTACAAGCTATCTGGTGTCTTCAACATAAAAAGGACATGGAACTGTTGGTACAAGTCCAGAGGAGGGCCACGAGG
>JBCJKH010048194.1:14419-25853 GCA_039877255.1 Loriculus beryllinus | reverse complement strand
CTTTTGCTTTTGCGATTAAATTGTCTCATGGGTTGAGATAGAGTTTTCCCTCTGTTACCCTTCTGACCCTCTTTTCCTCCCAAGTAGTGGTTATGTATGATGAAGTCCTGCTTTCCTGGAGATGGTTGAACATCTGCCTACTGATGGGAAGTAGTGAATGAATTCCTTGTTCTGCTTTGCTTGTGCGTGCAGCTTTTGCTTTTGCGATTAAATTGTCTCATGGGTTGAGATAGAGTTTTCCCTCTGTTACCCTTCTGACCCTCTTTTCCAGCCAAGTAAGGGGGAGTGAGTGAGTAGTTATGTGGTGCTTAGCTGCCTACCAGACTAACCGCAACAGTCCCCAGATCTGGGGTATAATAACAGAATCTGTCATACGGTCGTGGAAGCCACCATTTGGTTATGGTCTTGGCAAGACCTAGGCAAAATTGAATTATGGTCCAGACTTATACATGAGTCTATGATTCTGACTGCTCTGACTAGCTAGTAGAGTGGAATGAATAGTTTCTTTCTGAGCTATTCTAACAGGGTAATTCATACAGTACAATGAATCAATCCATACAAGTTACAGTTACACTGATATGCTACAATACTTTGGCAAGCAAGATTAAGAAGCATGCTGGAGATATAATGGCTCTGTAGAAATACATATATTACCATCTCAATCTTATTGTTATTGTCAATCTGTAGGTGATTATTTCCAATTAGATAAATTAGAAAGGCAATACAGCTGTCCTGCAGTGACATTAAGATTTCCATTACTATTTCTTATTTTACAAGCTCTGTGTCAAAAAAAATTTCATCTTTAATATTGTCTAAATACATTTGCAACTAAAAGAAAAAATATATCAAATAAATATATTCATTGAGCTCCATGGCCTGGGAGAAGGGTGAAGGAGAATATTAGTTTATTTAACGGTACAATAGCCTGCTACTTTTAAAATATCCTCTTTTCACCTATCAAAGTATTTAATAAAATAGTCTTATGAAATAAAGTTATTAAAAAGACATTAGGACAATCTTTATAAAAAGGATTACGCTAATTCATAAATTATTACAATAATCTGAATGAAGTAAACATTGTGCTTGGCTTAGTAGATTCAGATAGTTCATTTGACTTCAAACAGTAAATTGATAAACTGCTTACAATTTCTGTGAGAAATACTAGTCCTTTGGTAATACCTCATTCTTAACAACTCCTAATATAGTCATCAGAAATGTAGCAGTGAGATCAGTGAGATCAAGGGAACAATTATCTTTGAAAAGTGATGTTCAATATCCATGTAACCATTATTCTTACATACACTAGGCATGTCAGGAATATAATCCACAGGAATTTTCAAAGGCAACAGATATTTAACGCAGCTTACATTATTTACAAATTTGCAAACTGCTACACTATATACTACACTATATATCAATTTTATTTTTGTATTAAGATATGATTACCTTTCTGGAAGAATTCCTCTAGTTTCTCCTTGAAAGGCTGGAGATGTTCTTCAGAAGACTCTCGGCAAACCAACCTCATCTGCTTTTCAGAGGCTACAAAAAGAAGTTGAGATGATTCTATGACATTAGTGGCATATTTCACCTACCCAAAGTAGATGTCAACACTGTAGAAACCTACATCTAAATTAGTTCACCTAGACTTACATTAGAGGAAATGGAAATATATAAGCACTAAGGAATCCAGCAATTACATTAAAATAAAACCACCAATACTAGTCTAGCATACCAGATATAAAATTATATATGTGTTTAAAGAATGGAATTTGCCTTTAATAACAACTTTGTTCTAAAACTCCACCCGTGTGCTGAGAGCTGCCAGAAAACAGCCTGCTTCACACAAATTCTAGATGGCATTTAAAGACTGAAACTTAGTTTCTGCGTTGAGTGGAGGACGTCTTGTATCTGGACTGACCAATCAATGCCAATCCCGCAATCAACCATTTATCCTAACACAGATGCAGGAATTCAGCTTTACTTAAGTATTCAAATTCCAGGTCATGATATGAAACAGTACAAGACTGTAAGAAAATTAACTTACATCTATCTGCATTTTGTTTAGTATTTATCTGTTATTTTAAGATCAGATGTCATGCCAATTTCTAAAAGCTCCAGGTTACCTACCAACACATTTTAACATTCTAGAACTTCTAGTAAACTTTGCAGATTCCAGCATCCACACTAATGGTGAAATGAGACTGTAATAAATCAAAAGGCAGTCACCTTCAATTTAGTAACTGAATTTATACTATAAGATTTTTTTTTTCACAACAACTTTTCATTCCCAAGCAGCTAAATTTAGACGGACATTTATTTTGGAATTAAACCCAAGTTACAGTTTGGCCTTATGAAACATATTCACACCAAATTGCTTCCACCATCATATAATTCAACTCATTGCAACAAAAATTAATACAAAACTGTGGAAACAGAACTTTAGAATTTGTAATTCAAATGTCATGTTAACATAAGTTTACAGTGCAGTGAAAAAGTTCAATGGAAGGTTGAAAAAAGATGCATACATTTTATTGTATAACTAGTAGTGTACTTACAATGCTATTGGACCAGCACGACTTAGAAAAAAGTCCGCTTTTCAATTAATTGAGATCATTTGCACAGTTCTTGTTATAGGAAAATTTTGAAAGATACCTGTTTAGATCTATGTGTATATTTTAATGCAGCATCCCTCCACAGTTCATGCGGGTTGTGGACTATGAGTTACAAAGCTTACATAAAACGGACTAGCCTAAGTTTATCTTTAATCGCTGGTTTTGCAACCTGGAGCATAAGACAGACATTTAAAAATGTTCAGAGTAAAGTTAATGAATAGTTGTTTTTATGGCAGATAGTAGGCAGAATGTAGTGTTAATTTAAACATAGCACATTGGGAAAGAAAGACTTTTACTAGCTGTTCAGTTATGTGTCTTTTACAAACTAAATTAAGCAAAACAAATCAAAAGTCAAGGAAGTTTATGCGACTTCTAAAGAATATTTTCTTATGATACATGCCTCTTACCATTAAAAATTTGAACTTTCCATGACTGTTATCATATACTGAATGAAAATTTATGTATACTTAACACTTTTGTTTGTAGAATAAGAGGATTTGTACAGCTAATCAAGTAAATTTTAACACTTTACTTTGGAAGAGGACAGACACATTAGAATTGTATGGGGGACAAAAATAGCAGAATAACAGAGACAATACTGGTAAGTTTTTGACTGGAAGGTTGAGTAAGGTAGCAGTAGAGGTTTGTAGTTTTTCTTTGTGTTTAAACAAATCTATAGAAAATTATATAAGGCAATATTTAGAAATTATTTTAGATAAAATGACAAAAATGTAAAAATATTACTACACAGATGTTCAGGCATTTAGTATGCAGCAACAATAGAACCCACATTATTATAATTACGTAAGATTGCAACTATTGCAAGTTAATAATTATTTTATTATAATCTTCTATAAGAGATTTGTATAAATCTATAAAGAAGTAGATTTCTATGAATATGTATTATAATAAGCTTGTAGCTACAGTAGTATCTAAACTTACTCTAATATATTATAGAAATGCATTTTCCCAACTACAAGGTGCTGCTAATGCACTGCCTGAAGCATTGAAAGCTCCCTAGATGCTTGCTACAGGCTTAAATAACCAAGATTTAAAAAGGTTAATGAGGTATGGCCCATGTAAATAAATGACCAAGACTAGGGTGAATTTTTTTCTAAATTAGAATTGTTTTAATTAGCCTTAATCAGATAACAAAAGCTACAGGAAAATATGGACAAGAAGTACCAGCATATAGAGAAAAATCTGATTTGGTTAGCAAATTATTAGGAATTCTAACATCCTTAACAAGCTTATCACGTTCTGGCATAATGGGAGAGGAAGACTAAGAGAAAAGGCATGGAAGAGAAGAGCAAATGAGACAGATGACACAGACCAAGTGAATCAGGGGAGCTAATTAAAACTCCGAAAGTCTGAGATAACATGAAATTAGATGAGACACTATTTTGTTTAAACCCAACTTTGTTGACATATTTGAATAAGACTTGAATTTATTTACTTGCTAACATTAAAATAAGGCGCATCACATAGATATGGAGTCACTGGCTGAAGGCACTCATGAAATTCAGCTGGAACTGCAGCATCAAAAATTTGCTGAAATCTCTCCAGTCTTGCCTTCAATACTGAAATGTACTATGCAGAATAATGATTCTTTGTTCAAAATGATGGCAAGGAACACCAACCAAATGTATCTTTTCGGCTGAAGAACTTAGGAATATCATGAAATTTGCCTGGTGATAGATATAGCAAAGAATGGTAGAAGTGTGTTCAAAGGAATCATAAGTCAGATACTAATGAATATACACTTGGAAAAGGAAAAAGATTTTCATGCCAAGGCTAAATCAAAGGTTCTAATTAAAATGGCAGTTGTAATTCTACAGATTAATTCAGCTTGTCTCTGTCATTGTAGTATTGGTGGAAGGTTATCACACAACACTATGACCTGTCTCAGTTCTACAACACAATCATAATTTTCTGGTAACTAACAGTCATTGAATTTCCTGTTACATAAGTTCTTTTTTTAATAAAAAACCCCCTCAAAATTTACTTAAATTATAGGGTTTTTTTCATTTTGTTATGTTTGTTGTTTTGTTTGTTGTTTTTTTTTTTTTTAATTACTGCATCATGCCAAACATTACATTAAAGAAAAAAACTGAAAAGATCGTTCCATCAGTTGCTCTGATTTTCTTTGCTAAAAATGCTGTAACATAATTGAGGGACTATTACATGAATTTTTTAATATTTTGTTCTCATATTCACTAAAATGGAAGCATTTTCCTCCTAAAAAGAAATATTTTATCAAAGTTTTCATTAGAATAATTCTTTATTTATAAATTCTGAAAAGCCTCTTTCAGAATTTCAGAAATTTTGAGGAATCTGAAGTAATTCTGAGAAATATGACAGTACTTCTCATCTCACCATCTCATTCCAAAATAATAATTTGATAAAATATACAACCTGTTTCAGCATTACGGAGTTCAAACAGTTGCAAATTGTCCATTACTATAGTAAACTTTTGGTTCATTTTCTTGGTATGTGTTGCGTGTTAGTGAAATTAAATGTATCACACTACTTTGAAAATTGTTTATTTCTAAATGTGCTATTGCAAAATTAAAATAAAAAAGAAAATACAAGCGTGCAATCGTATTTGAAAGCTCTTACAAACTGCTGGATGTACATCATGCTTCACCCACTGCAAATCTTGGCCACAGAAATGGAAACCATTAGGAAAACATTAAGAAAAAGCTGGAAACTGCTGATTATCAGTTTGCCACTGTCTTCAGATTTAATGCAGTACTTGGCTAAAAAGTTCTTTAAAAATCCCCAATATAAGTGAAAATATTTACAAAATAGAATGTCTCTCACTTAATGTCTATTGGGCAATAGTCTTTTAAAACTCCACAGACACTTGTAAATCTGTCAAAAGAATCACTGCCCATAAACAAACTTTCACGTAAAGAGCATTTCACTGTCAATCAGATGGGATTTGGAATTTTTTAAGCACCATTTTAAAAGTAAACACAAACCCAGAAATAGGTTATGTTGATAACAGTAAATTACTAGCTATGTACTCATCAGAAGCCACCAGTAGCATTTACAGGAATCATCCTGACAGTGAAATCAAGTATCAACACTATGAATTCCTATAAACCTGTCACTGACACTATGCCCCATGAATTATGCCATTGTGAAAGCTGCTAGACCACTGCTATCCTCTTGTCTGTTCAGTCTGGCAGGTTATACTGCCAAGCTTGCTATTTTATTTCTTTGTTATAATGCAGGTCTATCTTTGACAGGAGGGTTACTATCTGATAATTCTTTTTTAGAACCCTTACCTCTTCTGTTTCAAAGGAGATTTGAAACCATGCTGCAAACAAATTCAGTGTAGTCCTAGATAATCCCAAATTCCTGTACCAGAGAATCCATGATTTTTTATAGTGCAGAAGCCTGTTACATTACTTGGGCCTATTTACCCAAATAAGAATCTAAGAAACTTCAGATAAAATGTACAAATCTAAATTATTCAGCAAATTCTATATAACTTCCTCATGTTTTAGTTTGTTTGGATTTGCTTCATTAAAGCAAATTTAATGTTTTAAAAATTAAAATTCTCTAACTTGCAGACAACTTTCCAAGTTACACCAAAAGTTACTGGAGATGCATGTTTACTGGTTGGATGCTGCTGGTTATATTCTCTTGTTATTCCATGCAATATAGATATATATTTACTGCAGGTACACACATAGTAATGTTAGCTTTATTATAATCCATTATATCTGTGCCATCTATAAGTCTTGTGCTTATTTACAACTTTGTAAGTGTTTCAAATAGAATTTTAAATAAATATGGATAAGAAGGGAAGAGATTTATTGTGATTCCTTTTGACAACTTCTAACCACTGCAAGTGGTTACAGTGCTACTGACCCAGGAAAGTTTCAGAGACAGTATTTTACTCATATTTTTGGACACACACTGATAATCAATACATATCTCAGTGATGGCAATAGACAAAGTTTCGAACACTAACACTTTTGTCAGAGCTGGATTGACTAATACAGAAGCCTTTGAACCTCGCAAGAGAGGGAAATGCCATGAAGTGGGGAGTGGAGTTTTCTGAAAAAAAAAGTATCTGAGAAGAATGTAGAAAACTTGTGGTGCTACTCTATTCTTAAACTTTGCTTTTATTGTCTGAAATGAAGGTCAACAATACAATGCAAAAAAGTGTTAGCAGACATAAAACTAAGTACAGCATTCTAACCTACTAATTGCTTGCATATTTTGTGAAGTTACTTTCAGCTAATTTAGAAGAAATGTGCCTCTATGTACATTAATAATTCAGTTTTCTTAAAAAGCCATTTCAGAGGTTAGAAGATAATAAGCAAAACTTTAAATAGTATTTCAAACAAAGTTTGTGCCACACAGAAACAAATATCTGTTAAGCTGCTTAAGCTTTCACAAATAAATGAGACAGAATAATACTTCAATGATAAGCCCTAAGCTGTGGAAAGTGAAATAATTGTAGTAGTGGCATACAAAACACCCTGTAAAGGTCACCTGTTCTAATGAACTTTTAGGAAGCTTTTACAAAGCTTTTGGAAGCTGTGACAGAAATCTTAGGAATTCTCACAAGTTTGATCAGATATTCTGGCTTTGCCTTTCAGGTTTAAGATTTGTGAGGGGGTTTGTTTGTTTAAGTTTAACAACATTTTGAACTTTTACAGTATGTGATGGTATGCAGAACAACTCTCAAACCTATATTGGTTTCAACTAACCTAGAAGAAAAGGGGTGGGGTTTTTTTTGCTCCTTGTTTTGTCAAAGGATATCATGACATTTTATATAAGCAATTTAAAAAACCTTTCTCTTAAGATTGTTTCCTAAGGATATATTTAAAGAAATGAACAAAGATTACTAGTAAAACTAAATATTTTTCACACCATAGCAACATATCTGAGACATATCTGGTTAACGTATTCTCTCTGAAATGGCAGTTTACATTCAGCATGCCCTTTAGCAGAGAAGCATACTGCAAGGGACTGAACAGCACATATAAATGAATATAATTACTAAACCTTCATAATTTTCCAGTCATCTTTGTAAGATTCTTTAAGTGATTCCAGCACGCATTATTAGTAGAAAGTTCTGATTAAGTGTCAAGATCCAAACATACAGACCCCCACACATCATTTAGATCTGTCAGGAGTGTACAAATGTGTGTTAGCAGAACCCGCTGAGAAATCAGACCATTTCCCTTCTTTCTGAACAGTACAAAACCCAAATATTTTGAAATTGAAGAATCTTGTCTGGCTTATTTAGAGGAAGACAAAAATTTTAAGAAGCATTAATAACATTTTTTATTGGATAAACTAAGGTTTTCACAGTGCTAGAAAAAAACCGACCTTTCAAACACACAAACGCCTTAACACTTAGTGTACTGAACAAGGGATCTGGTAAAAGAGAATTTGTGGACAATGGCTGAAACAGTGTATGAGCTGGAATTGTAGAGGCCGGAGAAGTGATCTCCTGTTTACTTCTGTACTGCTGGATCTCTGATTTTCTGTGCAAGACAGATCATAAAGTTTCACCTAATTAATTCTTCTACCAAGTTTATGGCTTTGGCTCTGCTAAAGCATCCTGCTTAGATTAAAAATCATGTAAATTCATAAACTACCTACAATATTAGCAGGAACACTTCTCAAAGTGCTAATTAGCCTCACTACTACTGATTTATCTCCCACAGTCTGCATTAACATACTTTCAATCTTTGATCATTGGCAGTAAATACATAAATGGCCATCTCAACTCCAACAGAAATCTGCCTTTCCTTTTACTGCATACTCCCACAAACAGGAAAAGCTGATGAGGCTCATAAATATGAAGTCATTATTCCTCCCAACACTGGTATTGCACACTCTTCAAATTACATCATTCATTATCCAGCACACCTATTGATAGGGGCAATATTCCTCCTGTTCAAAGATGTACACTACCTGCTCCTAAATGTGTACTACCTAGTTATGTAACTAAAGCTTAATACACACACACACACATATACACACACATTTATTTATTTTTATAAAAGGGCACACACAAAAGGGCACAGAAAATCATCACTGTGGTATTTCCAACATTCATTTTGGAGTCTTAACATTTGCAGAATGATTTTTAACATGAAACTTGAAAGGATTCTTTAGACAAAGAAAAAATATAAAAGAAAAAAATTAACAGCATGCCATTGTTAAACCAACAGAAAACTTTCTCTCTTGCTTTTGCGCACACATGTGGACATCTGCTTCGAGGGAATGAACTCTTCTAAAACATCATTTCTTTGCTCCTCTGTTATATTTCTGAATCTTATTAAAACCATTCCATACTATTTTCTATTATCACAAACTAGAAAGTCTAATCGAATTTTAAGAAATGATCCACTTACTTGGGAAAACTGGCACTTCATGTATTCGCTCATGAACATTACTGATGGAACACTGTCATAATGTTAGTTTGATTGTAAAATATAATCCAATGCACATATACAAGCATGCTTTTTAATGCCTCTGTTCTATCTTTGCTGAATTAAAACAAACTGCAATATATCTCATCTAGTGGGAAGAAAATTCTGAGGAGGAGAGTGCAATTTTGTCAACCCTTGAAAACAAAATAACTTCTGTACAAAGCTGTCTTTTGCTCTTTTACTTACAACATTCTTCAATGCCTCAAAATATATAATGTAAACGTTGGACAGTGCAAAAATACAGTGACACTAACCAGGCAAAAAGAACACGCTCCATTTATCTTAATGTCTAAAGAAATCACACATGCACCTATTTGGCTTCTTGTGTCCCACCACCAGGTTCAAATTACTATTTGCCTGCACTTACAAAATTTTAAGGTTAATGTTGAAACTTAAAAGTATAATTACTATTAAGAAAATTAAAGTGACAAGTTCCCGGAACGTATCATATAACCTCTCTGCTCCTGCTGGGAAAATTTTTCCAGGAACATTTATGTGATTTAGATGTCTAAAAGCCACCGCGAAATTGACTTAAAATGTTTCATTTAAATTAGACTAAAGCTTTAATTATTTTAAAATCTTCTAGAAAAGAGCTTCTAATACTTTTTTGAATACTCGCTGTGGTTTAAGCCAAGCTGGTAACTCAGAACCACGCAGGCCACTCGCTAGCTTCCCCTCCTTCTGCCTCCCCCTGCTCCCGGAGGGATGGGGAGGAGAATCAAAAGAATGTAACTCCCACGGGTTGAGATAAGAACAGCCCAGTAACTAGGGTATAACACAAATCACTACTGCTACCACCAATAATAATAACAATGATAAGGGAAATAATAAGGGGAGGGAATACAACTGATCATCACTCACCTACCGATACCCAGCCCCCTTCTGAGTAACTCCCCCCAGTTTGTATACTGGGCATAACGTGCTGTGGTATGGAATATCTCTTTAGCTGATTTGGGTCAGGTGTTTTGTCTCTGCTTTCTCCCAGCTTCCCGTGCACCTCCTCCCTGGCAGAGCATGAGACTGAAAAGTCCTTGGTAAGAGTAAACATTACTTAGCAACAACTAAAAACATTGGTGTGTTATCAGCATTGTTCTCAGAATAAAGTCGAAAACACAGCCCTGCACCATCTACTAAAAGGAGAAAAATAGCTGCTACAGCTGAACCCAGGACAATACTATCCTCCTGTAATGGTTAAACTGTCACCTTTCACTGAAAATGTCTATTGATAAAACAAATTATTTGGGAATTTAAAACTCAAAATTATATAATATTTGGAATTTTCATGATCCAGTAACATTATTGTCTATAAAGCAAATCAGACAATAGACAAACCCTCTCAACATCATAATAACTGTCTATTGATAACTACTGAATCATGATTATACTAAAATTCTCATCCATAAAACATTTTATCTAAGGCCATGTTATGTATGAACCAAATACATAATTACACCTGAATAAGTAATAACGCATTCACTTAATTTCTCCATCTCTGCTTACATAGAAATCCAACAAAAGCTGTAAATTTCTCAATTCGTTAGCTGAAAACATAGATTAATCTTTAGAGCAAATATGGTTTATAGTTAATTAGTGGACATTGTTTCAAAAATCGTTAACTCATTTTGAGGACTCTGATGGGAACACACACATTTAACAATTTTAAATTACCTTCTTGTAAATAATAGTGATTAAACTTTTATGCTTTTGTGTATTTTCCAATTGGTAAATATATTCCCTTATAATTCTTTACAAAAACAAATGCTCAGTATTTTATATATGGAAAATCAGAGAATTTCCATCTTAAATGAGCATGAACTGATTATTTTTAATTTTTGTTGCCTTTTCCTTGTCTCTAAAGGAATCCCAGCCATGTCAGCCAGCAAGTTAGCTTCATCAGGGGAACAACTTAAATCCCTTTATGCAAATGCATGTAGCAGGGGGAATAAACAATAGGAGTTAGAGACGTGTGCACGCCTGCAGGGCTATGATCTTATAGGCACCACAGAGACATGGTGGGATTGGCTCTTATGACTGCTGTGTTGCAATGGAAGGAAGGGGAACTAGCAGATGGAGTGGTTAAACTGCTATCCAGACCTGAGAAGCTGTGGCAGTGCAGTGAGATTAACACTGACTAGAAAAGGGGAAACATAACCCCTAGTATCCAGTACCTAAAAGCTGCCTATCACAAAGCCAGAGACTTTTTACAGGGGCATGTAGTGATAGGATATGGTGGAATGCTTTTAAACTGAAAGAGAGTATGTTTAGATTAGACCTTTACCTTGAGGATGGTGAGACATTATAACAGGTTGACCCGAGAAGCTGTGGCTGCCCCATCCCTCGAAGTGTTCAAGGCCA